>JAPTYQ010000008.1:26695997-26708126 GCA_029814465.1 Ostorhinchus cyanosoma
AAGTCACTGTGGCAGGTAGATTTCAAAATCCACCTGCCACAGTGGCCGGTGGCCAAAAAACTTAACTTCAGGCCCTGAGTAGAGGTACAGCTACTTGTGTGGAAAAATACTCTCATAAAAGTAGAAGTACTAATTTTAATACTTTAATACTTTAGTGTGAAAAAAAAAAAAAGTACACCTTAACTGTAATAAATTACAAAAATAAAAGGTAAAACTGCAGTATTTAACCAGGAAAAATCATAAAAGTTTCCATTTTATAATTCCACAGTGAATTGTACTGACCAGAGTATATATTTTTTTATTTTTTATTTTTTTCCACGGGTAAAATTAAACAAAATGCAGGTGGGTAGCAGGCAAGGAAGTGAAAAAATAAAAGAAGATGGATGGATGGCTTGTACTGTTGTTATGAATATTGGCTGAAGAAAAGGTTTACCCTAACCACCAACTAACAATTAAGACCAAGAAAGTTACATTCAAATGTAAAAATGCTCTCAGTGTAACCACATCCTGTTATTTTCTAACCCTAACCACAGCCCTTCCTGTATGTGAAAGAACTTTAGGTCAGAACATATATCTAAGATGTTTTGTCTTTACTGTTAAGTTGTTACCTTTAAGTATTTCGATTGCACTGACAAATTGTCATTGCTATCTATCTATCTATCTATCTATCTATCTATCTATCTATCTATCTATCTATCTATCTATCTATCTATCTATACAGAAAACTATCTTATCATCTTACTTTTTTATTATTTATTACAAATTATTATACAATCTTTATTTTCGCCCTTTATGGATTATTGTTCAACAATTTAACACAGTTCTTCATCAAACAATAAGAAAGCTTCAGTTGGTCGTTAGAACATTATAAATCTCTTTTAATATAATGTCACCAAATAACCAGTTAAAAGCTGTGATCATTCATTGATGGTCGTGTCTAGTGGATTTACATTAGGGATTCTGATTTAAATCTAGTAGTGGACATATTTACGAGATGTAAGCGAAGGCATCATTGTACCTATAAATGTACTGTGAGTGGTTTAAGTCCGTGTAAGATTAATCCTTCAGTTAAAATAATATCACAGGTGTTGCGGATTTTGAAAAGTAATTAATACAAAATGTCAGTTAAAATATTTTAATATTCTCGAATATCAATTTCTGAAACAAGATATTCGTCACGTACACGTTTTAGCCCCATTTTCTGCTAAGATCAGACTATTTTCCCGGGGTCAGTAAACCTTAACCCGGGTCAGGCCTGGTATCGGGCACTCGCCCGGTGTACGGCGGCGCGGCGTGCTCCGGCCGCTCCGCTGAGCTCACTTCCGGCCGCCGCTTGTCGTGCTTCCTGCCTTGCTGAGGGAGGGGACGGTGCTGACGGCTGGGAGGACGAAAGGAGAGACAAGAAAGCTTTTGGGAAGAAATAAGAGAGTGGGGAACGGCCCAGGTGTCCACCGTCCGTCGGGAAATTAACCCCCCACATTAGTGCAGCTGCTGTATTTGTCACCGAAACCGGCGCTAAAACAAAATGTCGAACAGTCGTCAGCTGAGCGAGAGCAGGGCCATCCCGACCAGGACGGTGTCGATCAACGACACAACGCAGCTACCTCATGACTATTGTACCACCCCTGGAGGCACTTTATTCTCCACCACTCCTGGAGGTAAAAGCTCCACTGCTCTTTTGTCCGCTCGGTGTGTGGCTGCTGTTGTCCGCCTCCTCGCGGACCCTTCATGTTCAGTCACTGTGGCCTTGGCTGCCGTGTCATCCTGTTCAAAACAAAAACAAAGCCAGGCTCCGCCCCTGTCCGCGCGCCTGCTGCACCATTGGCTCCTGTGCAGCGCACAGATTGGCATGAACTGCAGTGGACACTTAAACCTGCTTTGTTTACCTCATATATCACTTATTGTTATATATTAACCTCAGAAACCCTTCTCATCTGCAGGTATGTTGCATATATCACCTGGAGCTCAGCCAGACCGTTATGTGTCATTCATTTCCGCGTTAAAGCGGAACTCCAGTAAGTGTGAACAGGCAGGATCACTGAAACTCTGCAGGGAGGCTCCACTGTCTGTTCTAATATGTGAGGGTTTAGATAAGGTAGACCTAAAACCTCAAAAGGTAAAATGACCCATGACTCAATTTGGTATAATTTTATCCTAACCAGAAAAAACTGAGTAACTTTCCCATGAAATCAGGACACATATGGTCCAGATTCATGTTGCAAGGCTCTAGCATTTCTTTAACCTTCACAGTAAAAGTGTGGAACTCTATTTTTCTGAATTGGCCGACACTCTTATTATCCTCCCTGGCCAAGGTTATGTACTCTAAAAGAAAAGAAAAGAAAAGAAAAGGATTGTTTCCACTGCAAATAGGATCATTTTACTGTCACATGGCAAAGAAAAACAAAGTCTTTAGAGTAGTCATTGCTAATACTAAGTGTCTTATTGTATTTTTTTCATCTGTTGATTTAAGTTCTTTGATTTATTAGGGTTTACATTTCCTTGATCTAATCATCTCTGATTGATTCTTTTTAACTCTTGAAACTGTCTTTATTCATTCATCCTTTATGTCATCTCACTGCTTGCAAAAACAACATGAGATCTGTTTCCATAAAGACACCTTTGTCTCTCTTCATCATTCCTGATTCCTGAATTTGCATCTTGTGAAGTTTGATACTTTTATGTCACACTTAATTCTTAAAATTCTATTTGTTTATCAAAACAGTCTTGATGCTTGATCATATTTCAGTAGTGAAGGAGTAAATCTCAGCACATGCAGCAGACATGTCTTTTATTCATGTCTTTAAATGATGATTTTATGTCAATGATGTGTGTAAGATGGATACGGTCTGAAGTTCAGCATCTTGAGTACCAACACATTAATTAGATCCTTTTTGCGATGCACTGATCTGACTTTTTCAGGTCAGATCAACAGGCAGTGAAAGTATCTTAGAGCCACGGGGGTTGGCACCAAAAAATCCCAAAGCTCACATTGAACTTCTGTGTAAAAATCCTAATTCAGTAATGTTTTGAAGGAGTCATTCATTTGTTTTTGACCCTCCAATAAGTGATGTGGTGGTCCATCTTTAAACTATTGCTCTGTTGGTCAGTATGTATCTGACTTATGCTGTCGGAAGCTGACAGCAAGGGTATATTCACGTAATCGCCCTCAATTCTCTGCTACATGCAAAATTTATATAGATTCATATTATAAATCTACCCACAATAATTGTTAGACAATCGAGATGAACTAAGTTTGAGCTAAATCGACCTGATAGTGGCAGAATAATGGTCAGAGAACCAAATTTTCCCACAAAACTCCACCTGATGAATGAAAATGACACCATATGAACTCTGGATGGTACCCAGAAAATGGACATCAGTAAGACACTCAATATGAACCCAATTTTAGCTCAATTGGCCTATTATTGCTTGATTTATGTGTAAAAAATTGTTTCACTTATCATACTCAGAGAAGTTGAAATCGATGGGGTTCTTCCACTCTGGGTCTCCTGTATTGGTTATCAAGGGAGAAGAAATCCAACCAAATCTGTCCTAGTTATCACAGTCATACAAAGGATTCGCATTTGGGGTTAAACCATTATATCCCCAGAACTCAATTTCGGGGCTATAATAATTATATGCAACCTACTGGTCTGATGCAGATACTGTTTTTCAGAGTTTTAGTTTGGGCTGACACTGAGTACTGATCCCATCACTTACAGTATGTTCACATTTGGTTTGCGTCTTGTGAATTCAGACCCAAACATAGCATTTATGTACAGTTTATGTAGACCACAGGGAAATGTTTTAAAATGCATAATTCCATAAAAAAAATCAAAACATCATTCCTTTAAACACTGATTTTTAGTTTTATGAAACAAGGATTTATTTTGTAGAACACAAATGTAATAAATTCTGTATTTAAATCTCTGATCATTATTAGATTTTGTCACTTAGTTATATATATTGTGGTTTTCTATGTGTAGATTGGTTATTTTTTTCTACTGACAGTGACATAGTTTCTACAAAGAATAACAAAACTGCACTAAATATTGGACCCAAATGTTTTGGTGCATATCAATCCTTGTACTTGGACATAAACTAACAGATCCTCTTCACCTGTGTTGCTCCAGGCACCCGGATCATCTATGACCGTAAGTTCTTACTGGACAGGCGTAACTCTCCAATCGCCCAGACCCCTCCAGCTCACCTGCCCATCATCCCCGGAGTGACCAGCCAACATATCCTGAGTGAGAACCAGAAGAACGAAACCAAGAACCACATCAACAACCATGACGGCAAGCCCACAACCGGTCTGTGGCCAGACACAAATGAACCGTTCCTGTTTTTAAGGCTCATTTATACTCTCTTTACGTAATTAGGTACATCCATTTCTAATGTTGTCAAGCGCCACTGTCTTCATACTTCCATGCGTCCAGTGGTTGGAATGAGTGTTTCTCAATCAATCCACAAGAGGGCGCCACTCTTAATTACCATACTGGCTAAACAGCACAAAGAAGAGTAAAGTTTTTTGAGAAAGTCAGTAATAACAAACGTGGTGATTTCAGAGGAGGTATTGCTAATGTTAATATTCAGATGAGTACTTAAGGTCATAAATATGTTGGTAGTTTCTCACAAACTCACAGTTGCTCTTTGAAAAGTTCACTATTTCTGGAAATTATTCTCTTCAAATCTCAACATTGCCTCCACTGTTCCTGGTGGTACTGCTCCGTATTCTTCATCTGCGTATGCATCTGCAAGCTCCCAGAAAACAGACAGAATGACATACGGAATGTACGCAGAGGACGGACAGAACACTCCGTCTGTATTAATGTTGAGCATAAATGAGCCCTTATCATGAACGAACACACCCTCTGTTCTGATTCATTTCCCTCTGATACTGGAACAGCTGTGACTAAACGCAACACTTTCTCCTGTTTTTTTTTTAGGTGACGACGCTCAGTTTGAAATGGACATCTAACAGACTGGAACCTCACCAGCAAAAGCAAATGACCTGGCATCTCGCGTGCCAGTGGCTTGGCTTGTAGAAAACCAATGTTGTGAGCCCTCATGGCAGCCATCTTCTTTTGCTCTCTCTCTCTCTCGTCTCGCTGCTGGATGTAATGTGTGTAAACCACGGGAAAACAGTTTATTATGCGTACAAGTACACCACGGCCAACTCTGGAAACTAGGTAGAGGGTTGATCGAACTTGGTTTCCATGGTTACCAGTGACTGTACAAATCAACAAACACAATAAGGGAGCGGGCCTGAATGCGATGTCCAGTTTAGATCACAGTCATACAGCAAACGGTGATCCTTTTTTCTGTGCATCAGGATTTTAACAGAGCACACTATAACAACTGATAACATTCAAATTATGTTCAAGTGGTGAATGAAATAGTCATTTTACATACTGGCCTTAGAATCAGTCAAAAGCTTTGATACTCATCACAGTCTTTTTTTGGTTTTTAAGACCCTTGGAAGCACGTTATTTAATTTTTGGGAAGTACTTGAAAAGCTCCACAATCTATTATTAGTTCTATGGTCTGTTTTTAAAGGGATGCTATGTTGTTTTAATTTCCAGTTAGTTTTTTTTTTTCACACCATTCCAATATTCTCATTCTCTTCTTCAACACAAGCGTGTGTCAGTTTCCATTTTTCCTTTTTTTTTTAGCTTTTAAAATACGTTTTAAGTTTGACAAAGTCATTTTAAGTATCAATTACGCTTTCCCGAAGCTTTTAGCCACATCTCATAGCCCCTCATCAGCCTGTAGTTGTCATGGAGGTGGTGTTAAAAGATGGCCACACACATTTGACAGTGGACTCTGTCTGTTTGCAAGTGTCAGATGACAATTCCTGCGGCCTCTTTTTAGGATCACTGAGATTATATCAAAAATAAAATTGGCCTTTTATCAACCTTTATTTTGTGATAAAGGTCATGAGATGTTCCTGAAAGCTCTATTAAATGGGCCTCATTTTACAAAGTCTTTGCTAAACATATAAAACCTCAACATAATCATCAAAATGATTGTATTTCCTATGATATTGTCAAATCCAAGACTAAAGAATTATCATTTCATTTCGGAATATACTTCAGTTTTTAAAAAAATAAATAGAATCTATATATATATATATATATATTAAGTGGGTCACTTTAACTGTACAGTGACCTTGCTGTCAAAGCTAATTTATACATTTCTCTCCTGCTGCCAAGAACAATTTTACACCTTTTCTGAACATGAGACAGTTAATTTATGTTGACAATTTGATAAATCCAGAGGTGTTTTATTCAGATTTATAAACATTAAGAGCAAAAAATGAAAAAGAAACTGTTCTATCCCAACGGTAATTTGGGGAGGGGTTCATTACAAGAAGACTTTTGAAAACTTGAAATAGTCCAGATGTTTTATATGCATTTTATTTTTTAATACAGTTTCGTAGTATGGAGGAGTTTGTTTGGGTAAAAGCGCCGTCAAGCCTTTGGGGGTTTGTTAGAGGTGTCGAGGATCAGGGGAGCGTTTTTTGGCTCTATAGACGCTGTCCCGTAATCTCCAAATCTGTCCCCAGTGTCCTTAAACCACTCTACATTACCTTATTGTTTGCCTGTGTTATGTGTGTCTACCCATGCCTTACTTTACACAAAATGCAGTAAACTAAAACTAGATTTGTCTTCACTGATTTGTACTTTCCGACAGATGTTTATTTTTTCACTCAACGTCACACAGGTTAGTATTGTACTTAACACGTGAGCAAAAAGTTTCAGGGTTTTTTTTGTGCAGCTGTGAAGTGCAACATAATGTACATGTCACTGGGGATGCTGTGTGATTATAGCTGCACTTCTTAACAGTTAGTGTGCCACATGTTCATTTCATCCCATTTTATTATTAGTATAATTTTTTTTTTTTTTTTACACCACAATCAGAGTTCAGCTTTTCTGCTATTTGGACCCAGTCCAAGTAGCAGCTCTGAACTTACAAATGAAGTACCTGCTTTCCATTAATAATTCAGTCATATTACAAGTTTGTTTCACTGCATGACTGGAATGAGAGAAATGTTTTTTTCTCCTTCTTCCTGGCTTTGTAATTAATTTGGGCCATGTTTGGTGATGTAAGTATGTGGAGGGTTTTTGCTTGAACCCATTATACATTGCACATTGTCAAAGCGAGAAAACGCTTTTTATGTTGTGACATCAAAATTCAGATTGCAGACTTATTTCAAATCACTTTGGTTTGGCAATGAGGGCTTAACATTGTGTGTTGAAAGAGATTTGAAACAAACTTTACTGTAACTTTCCGATCTGATTTTAAATAACTTTATTTTAATTGAAACTTCAATGCCAGTGGACAATGTTGCAGCAAGATCAATAAAGTTCCTCAACAAAGAAAAAAGATGTTTGTGTTGTTGATTTCATTTTTCCATGTGTCTACTGTTAGAATATTGCATATTGACACAATCGCTCACTTGATGATAAAGTTCAAGGTCCAATGAACTTCACGTCTTTTCATTCTTAAGAACTTGAAAATTCTTAACATTTATCTAAATAGAATCCTTTTGGGACTCGAGGGTGAATTAATTTATAGTTTGGTCTCCAAAGGCTGAAGGTCAACAACTACAGTGACCTCAGAGAACTACATTTTGACCAGAACTGGTTTTCATTATCATCAGCCTTTGCTTAATACTTGAGAAATCATTGAGGGTTAATCCTCATTTGTAATTGTATTGATTAATTCAAAGATGTAGATGGATATAGATTGATATACTTTATTGATCTCGCACTGGGAAATTGTAGTGTAGCAGCAAAACAAACCGTAAAAATAGAACATGAGCAAACACAATATACATAGTAAATTAGAAGTATAAAAAATAAACAACTGGTACAAAATCTGGACAATCAAACAGTAAGATGCAACAGTAAACTAATGTCCAAAAGTAATATGGAATTTTACAGAAAGATGGAGATGCATATAATGTATTGTTATGATTTGGCACTTTACAAATACAATTTTATTTAATATATAAAATAAAGTGCCGAATGGAAATGTGTTTATGAGGCAGTGCTTTAACATCAGGCCGAGGTGAGTTTATTGTACAGTGAAGTGGAATGTGGCGAGAAAGATTTCCTGTATTTGTCCATTCGACAGCGGTGCTCCGTCCAGTGTGTGACGCAGACGGTGTTCATTATTGTCATATGTATGAACAGATTAAGATGCACAGACAGAGGAAGTGTCTGCTCTTATTTTTCTTTTTCATAACAAAGCAATAGGTGGAAGAAAAAATTATTCAATATGAGCTCTATTTACTGTGTCGTATAGTTTAATAGGCACAATATAGTTTTATCTTCGTGCTCCTGTCTCAACACTATTCATTATCCTGTAAAGGAGGAAAAAACTGTGTTCTTTGACAAACCTGGGTTCTCACAGTATGGAAGTCATTAACATCTTATATTAACAGCCTCGAAAAGGCAGGAAATTCAGAGACCAGAGATTTTATTTTCATTAATATTTCAATTTTCTCCTGGGCTGCATATGAAAGCTACACAAAGACCTCCTCATGTGAGGACATAAGTTTGTTTTACTGTATAACACCAGTTACACCAATGATGAGAATAAAAACCCAGTTAGAGTGAAAAAAAAAGCTCAGTCATCAGAGTGTGGTTTGGAGAGTATCTACAGGATACAATGAATTATGAGTGAAATATAGAGGCAGCAAAACAAAAGTTGTGTGTTTTTTGTTGGACTTTTGAAAGATTGAAGGCTTGTGAAACCCCTCAGTGGTCTTTGCAAAAAGTCACATTCTGATTAAAAGTTTTGTAAGTGTATGTCTATTGGATTTGAAGTTTTTAAATGAAACTATCTGATCTGAATAATTTAAGTGGAACTGAAGAAATAGATAAGTCCATAGAACCCCATTAAGTGACCGAATGTTTATAGATCTACAGTATTTTAATAAATACTCAGAAAATAGCTGAAAGCAAAGTACGATAATATGAATCTAGAAAGCTCTGGAGTGTACTACTACCTCTTGTGCAAATAAAATCAATATTTACTTAACAATCTGAAGAGCCAAAAGCTGAAGCATCACATCGGGTTCAGGATCCAGGGGGTGCAGAGCCCTGGGACAAATATTTAGATGAATGGAACAAACTCGAATCATTTATTAGTGAAACTGTAACCGATTTGAGTAGAAAAGATCTAATTACACAATACTGAGCAGACTTTGATAATGACATTCTAATAATGAAGTTCCTGAGTAGGATCAGTCCAGTGTCCTGATCCACTTCCTGTGGGAGAACAACATGGGTTCAGTGAACTGTCTGGTCTGGGTACGAAACTGTGGAGTCGACACCAGAGGTTTCCCCACAAAATCCATCCAACATCAATCAAATTTTATGTGTAAAGAAACAAATCCTAACAAGTTACCTCATGACACTTTACATTTAGTGCTGGTGTGAACCAGAGTCTTAAGCCAATTCACAGACACCAACAGAATCCAGGAACAAACACTTGGTGACAGTGGAAAGAAAAACTTCCATTTTACCTCGAGGAAACCGCTACTCTTGGAGGATGGTCGTCTGCTTTTAGAGCAGTTGCTATAAATGGAGTAAAATAATAATCCACTCCCTTGGTGAACAAATAAAATTATTTAATGATTTAAAAATGTTTAAATTCAGTGTAATATTTATTGATGCTACCTTTAATCTATTTTATTGTAAAAAAAATTATGTAATGTAGTGGATGTTGCTTTAATTTATTGAGACTTGAGGAAAGCAGTTTGAATGGCAAATGTGTTTTCAGATGGGCAGCATTTGGTGTTATAAACTTTTTCTTTTACTTTGATAAGGTGTTGTGTGGTTGATGCTTTAAATAAAAAATCAGGAAGATCTAGTGGTTATGAAGGCAATTGTTATAACATCTATATTTACATTTAAAAAAAGAAATAAAATGTATTATTAGAATATTTAGAATTATATTTTATGGACGTGTTACTTCACCAAACACGTAGAGTTTATAGTCGAATATTGTGTTTCTGCCATCTAGTGGATATTAAAATCAACTGCAGATAATTGGCCTAATGTCACCCTAAATCAAGGGTATTCCTTTTAGTTCATACATTCAGCTCAGTGTGATCTCAAGTGGGACGGAGCAGTTAAATAATAGACACAATAACCTATAAATTATAATCCAAATTTTATCTTTGTTTTAGTGTGAAGATTAAACGACTTTATAAACATGTGAATAACCTGTACAACCATGTACATCCTGGGATCTTTTTTTAAGTGGCAATTCAACAATATTATGTTGCAGCTTATTATAACCCTTTAAGGTAAGTGGCTGTTATTGCAAATGTCTGCATACATTAAAGGACAGTGACAGCAACAGTTAGAGTGAGGACAGTGAGTCCACAATAGAAAACAGGTAGAAAATGAATTATTGCGATCTTTCGTCATGCTTTATATGTTCTATTATTTTACGATAGATGTGGAAATATAATAGGTTTAAATCTAATTTAATAGAGGGGGGAAATTATTCACACCCATACACCTAATTAATTACATTTTTATTTTACATCAGGCAAGTTAAGGACGTGCCCGTGTTATTCTGCTCAGGCATTTCCTCGGCCGCCTGCCGGTCCTTCCTCCTTTTCTACGTCCCTGAGCGAGGCCGGCGTCAAGATGGTGAGTCTTGTGGCAAAAATTACAAATAAAATCCGTCGATCATCGATGCCATCCTTTAAGTTACATTAATTTTGAACATATGATATCACCTTCTAACATTAATCTATGGATTAAAGGTGATATCGAGGCGGAAATGGTTTATTTTTAGTGTAAATACGGCGGCATCAGCCAGATGCTATCTGGTCTGTCGGTTCAGACTTGTGTACCTTTCTATATATAAATTAGTATGATTTATATGGTCTGAACCTTTTATCTCCTTACTGAAATGCATATTTTATATCCACACTGAAAGTAGACCAAAATGCACTTTTTAACAATAAGTGAAATAACTCTAAAGACGCTATTTTAGCTTGCAGAGGCTAATGTGGCTAACGTGTTTCGCTGATAGCCATGGTCTTTATCCTCACTTTGGTAAAACGGTGTACCATATATTTTTGAGCCGTTGTTTATTGGTGGTATTGATTTAATGAGATTTGTTAAAACATAAATGTAACGCAAGTGTCGGGATAATGCCCCATGCAGGAGAGAAAGCTGTGCTTATAGGAGACTTAAGTATTGATGAAGCGTCGTCTTGAAGGATGCAGCCTATGACTGCCATTAAAAACTAACAAATCTCTTATAATTTTCAGAATGACACAGTGACCGTCAGGACCCGGAAGTTCATGACGAACAGGTTGCTTCAGAGGAAGCAAATGGTACATCCCACATCTTCACACATATTGCCATACAGAAAGCATGACTTGTTTTTCCTCAACTAAATTTTGCTTTGTTGTGCTTCTCTGCAGGTCGTCGATGTCTTGCATCCAGGAAAGGCCACAGTCCCCAAGACAGAAATCAGGGAGAAACTTGCCAAGATGTACAAGACAACCCCTGATGTTGTGTTCGTCTTTGGCTTCAGGACTCAGTTTGGTGGTGGCAAGACAACTGGTTTCGCCATGGTGTATGACTCTCTAGACTACGCTAAGAAGAACGAACCCAAACACAGACTGGCCAGAGTGAGTAATAACACACTTCATCAAGATGGAGGGTGTAGTTCATCTTCAGAGGATGTTTTGATGCTACATAGACTAGTGATGCACAGAGGCTTAAGGCTGTGATTGTCACAATTTTTTTGTCCTGTGAAAGCATCTGTGATGGTCTAGTGTGTGTCGTGTGTGCTTTTTCAAGTCAAAGGCCTTTAGTGCAGCAAAGTTGTCGTTAAGGGTTCAAGTAAAATTCCATGTTAGGTTAGTAAATCTAAACTCAGTCAGCGTTTTGTCTGTCTTATTTGACAGTTGGACAGTATGATAATTGATGTGTTTTTTGTTAAAATGTAATGAATGTAATATTTTGCAATTGAAATCGACTTTAGAAAAGTTGATTTCTGACCTTAGACATTAAAGGGGAACTTCGGTCATTTTCAACATGCTATTCTATTGCTCGATCTATCCAAGAAAAGCATGTACCGAAGACG
>JAPTYQ010000008.1:26727106-26737970 GCA_029814465.1 Ostorhinchus cyanosoma
GTGTGTGTGTGTGTGTGTGTGTGTGTGTGTGTGTGTGTGTGTGTGTGTGTGTGTGTGTGTGTGTGTGTGTGCAGTCATTGAGGAATGGTGTGTTTGTGTGTGTGTGTCCTTGGATTCAAGAGAAAAGGATATTTAAAGCGCTATCGGATATGTGTAAAATGTAGTTGTATAGCCTTCACATTATTTTCTCTGCAATTCATCACGGTCAAACAATTTACTTATTAAATTGAATTAGACCATAGTAGGATTTAATGCAGCATAAAGAATAGCTTTGGTCTGTTGGAAATGGGTGTTTTTCCCCTAAATGTGGCTATTGTGGTTCTTTGAGTCACTGTGACTTTAACTACTCCTGTTGTGATACGATTCATAGTTAATGGTTTAATGAGTATTTACTAACCTGCTTTATTTGAGGTGGTTTAATAAGGAAATGAACCCAGTTTGACAGGATTGGTTAAACACACACATTTTCATTTTTACTAATCAGTACAGTAACAAAGTACATTGTTTGATGACCTTGCAAGGTTGTCGTTTTTCACTGCTATTGCTGAGGAAAATCTGTGTAAAATATCATGTCTACAGATTGCATTACATCTGTTAACATGATTTTTGGATCTAGGAAATCTTTCAGAGGTTGGCAAAGGGGTGTCAAGATGACTTTGAATGGTTTGTGGGAATCCCTAAATAGATTCAGTCATCCTCTGATCCACTTTAGCTTTGACAGGGTTTACGGGGGGTCCAGGAATATGCTTTGGGGTACACCCCGGATGTATTGCCAGTTCATCGCAGGGCTGACCAACAACAGGTCACTCTCACACCAATGGGCAGTTTGAGTTGGACCAATTAACTTATTAGTGCATGTCTTTGAAAGGTGGGACGAAGCTGAGGGACCTGGAGAGAACCTGAACATGGGTAGAACATGCAAACTCCACACAGAAAGGGAAAGGTTTTGGAATGAAACCTTGTTGTTAGGCCTCAGTGTCATCCACTGCACCACTGTTCCACCCTAAGTAGTTTCAATAAAGATAATACTTTTAGACTATTTATTGATATATCATACAGTATATTGTGTCAACAAACTAAGTCTACTCAGGACCTTCTTGCTGTGAGGCTACAGCGCTAACCACTGCCTCACTTTTGGGCAGCATGGTCCACCCACGGTTCCTCCCACCATCCAAAGACATGCACTTATATGTTAACTGGTTAATCTAAATTCCCTCTAATTGTGAATGTGAGAGTGATTGGTTGTTCGTCTCTATATGTCAAGGTCGTTATTGAAAATGAGAATCAGTTCTCAACTAAGTTACCTGGTTAAATAAAGGTTAAATAAATACATTAAACTCTCACAGTGCAGGTCTTAATCCTCATTTCTTCCATCAGACTTGTATGAATAATCTACAGCCCTGACATGTGCAGAAGTATATGTGACATATGTGAACACTGAGTTTATGGAAGTAAATGAGGATCTGGTCAGGTCCTGCCTCCTACAGCACAGAATTATGATGTTTGTCACATTTCAGTGATGTATAAGTTGGATGAAATGTGACATGATCATTCAGACTGAAGTCACTTCACAAAACATCAGTTAGGCTACGTATCTGATTTAGGACCACAAATGAAAGTGGTCTGGAACTGGTGTGAAAAAAAAAACAAAAAAAAAAACAGGCTTGTGCTGTTTAGAGCATCATGAAAACATCTGATACACACTAGTGGAAAACAGCTTTCAAACACCCTTAAAAATGTACACAATCTCAAATATTATCATGAAATATTTACAGGAAAATCTTTTATGTTTCACAAGGTGTAGCTGCATCAGAAATACACAAACAAATGCAAGGATTTTTTGGGTTTTTTGTTAACAAGAAAAAGGACCTGCTGCTGCCCCTCTAGATCTATTCAGTTTATTCTATATGAGTTTTATTCACATTACATTGAATTACAGGACAAGTCCTCATGTTTTCTTATTTGTCATGTTTTGTTTTTTCATTCCTTTGGTCGTCCAATCACCAAAGGGTTGGCGGTTTGAATCTTGGCTCCAACTGTCCATATGTTAAAGTGTCCTTGGGCAAGACACTGAATCCTAAATTGTTCCCAGTGGGGTCTGCCAGTGCCTTGCATGGCGGCAGCTGCCTGCTGGTGTATGAGTGGGTGTGTGAATGGTTGAATGTAAGGCCTTGTAAAATGCTTTGGGCACCATGAAGGTGTATAAAATGTGCCATATAAGTGCAGTCCATCTACCATTAATGAAGCAGCTGCACGTAACATTAATGACGCTGGCTGACACAATGAGACCGCATCAAAAATGCTGTTACAGTGAATAAAATTACATCAGAATTTTAACATCGATGCAAAAGTACGCAAACCAACTAAACCAATCTGAAAATGTATTCATATTTTAATTAATACATTATATTACGTCCATGAAATGGATGAGTTTAAGGGAACACTGAGCATCTCTTTATCGATTACCATCAAAATAAATTCATTGAAAGAAATGAATATGCAAAGATGAATATTGTATCTGTACAGTAAATCTGATAACTGAACTGAGCACAGAAGTGGCTGAAAACCAGGGAACAACCTCTGGGGCTGATAAGAGAGGTCGACATGGAGATCAAAATACGCAGTAATGTGAATGTCCGATGGCCGCTGGCGTCAAAACCAGTTCAGTTCCTGTAGAACCTCATGAAAATATGTTTAGCTTATAGCCTGGTCCAAAAACTATTTGGTCTTTATAGTCAGTTTCCCTCTGTGACAACTGTATGGAGGTCAGTTTTATACATATATTAACATATGTTGGAATGACCAGTATCACTATCCCCTTCTATCTTCTATCTGCTCCCATGATCATGCACTGACCCCAAAACACCTGAAACATGCAGGTCAACACTGTCATCCAAATTTGAGGCTTCGTCCCGAATTCAACCTTGAAAATTACGATCAAGGTCGGAGCTCAAAGAACTCGTCCAAGAGTTTCCCAAGTTTCACCTAAATACCAAACATGAAGGAGACTAGGGAACAATGGGGTTGACAATGATGGACAGACAGACACACAGACAGATGTCGCAGGGTACACCAACACCAATGGTACTGTATATTTAAAGGAGGGATTGATTGGGATTGATCTGCGTCTGTCTGCGAGGACTCTGATTTATAGGCGGCTTAGTTTGGTTGCAGAGCTAATCATTCATAACTTTTGTTTATTGAATCAAACTTATTAAAACCAAGATCCCCCAAAAGGCAGCTCTGTTGGAGTTGTTTAACACACGCTGTAAAGACCCAGTGCTACTTTCATGTCAGTTATCAAATGTCATTTTCTCTATATCTATCCTTTTTATCAGCACTTATTTATAATCGTATCCTCTGACCTTTGTATTTCATCAGTATAAATCAGGTATTTTTCTGTATTTAATCTACTGATCATGAAGAAGCTTAAAGTTGAGGGTTATCATATCAAAAATGGAAGAAAAAGCATTTTTTTCCAGTTAAAATATATCATTAACTGAACATAAACCATCCACTGGCATTGATCCAATTCCATGGGTTTTACTGGTGAATCAATGTTGTAGAAGATGACGGTGTTTCCACGTTCACTACGGAGCCTCTGAACGTCCACATGGGTCATATCTGATGACCACGAAAAGATGAAAAACTGCATTTTACATCAATTATTTACATGGATTGATAGGATTAATGAATTAACAGGAATTAAACTGTTCACATCATTGGATGCTTTTGGACGCTGGAGGCTGTATGTGTCTTTATGTGATAAGAAGTTACACTTAAAAGACTGTCACAGGAGATTGTTATTAAATTTACAGGTACTTGATTACAATAATCAGTGTAATTATAGCCTTATGTCATATAGAATATATGGTCTGTCATCTAATCTGTTCATTAGCCCAGTTAGAGTTAAGTAGCATTTGTGCATTTCATGATTTTGACATTATTATTATCAAACACAACAGTATGCATTAACATTTATTAAGGAGCTGAAATTACATGACAGTTGTTTAATATAGCTCTGTTAATTGAAGTGTTTTCATGAAGCTTACGTTTTGGTTTCAAGCCTCACTCCTATTTTCCACACACTTAATCCAAATATGGACATTTGTTCACAAAAACAACAACATGCCGACGACAGTGTTGACATTTCAAACTGCACGTGTGTCGTGCCATGAAGGGTTGGTTCACAATTTTATACACAGCGTATGTGTCGAAGGTTACAAAACCCATCTAGTGGTGCTTTTAAAGGTTCATGGTCACCCAAATCCTGTTAAGTCAAACTAAGCCAAGCTCACCTATAATAAACTAACCTGCTGTTAGTTGAGGTCATATTAACTTCAGTATAGAACGGTATCAGTGTCAAACAAAACATTGTTTCTAAAATATGAAACTGTCCCTTTAAATAGAATCATTATCTTTCTTCTCAGCTCAGTCAGTGACGCGTTGATCCTACTCACTACTGCCTTGTCAATTTCAGTTTCTGGTAAAGGCTTCAGGATGACAATTTGTGTTCCTCTATTTGGAGATGCAAATAGGAACAAATTATGAAAAGCAAAAAGAAATTACATCCCACAAACTGAAATGGTTTCTAACTTATCCTTATTCCAACAACCATACTGCATATGGACAAATTTATAGATTCAATTTCAGGACAAAATGCTCCCTAGAGCAGCAGACTGGTCCAGTTTCTCTAATCAATAAAACAAATTTGTGTTTGGGACTTGCATCACGCTGCCTCTAAAGTACCAATATGACTGTGGTGCATGGTTTTCCGATACTAGTCCAAAACTAAATTGTCTCAGTCCCTTGTGGGTGCACAGCAGTTTGATATCGTCGCTCTATATCATCAGTGAACATGGTCAAATTTTAATAGACTGTGTTTCTGCGCAGTAAGGATGAGACTGGCTTGTGTTTGGACGGCACCTAACACTTGGCTGTCTGTGTAGCTGAGTTATTCCTCCATTTTTTCTGCCAGTTCACATTCCTCCACTCATTGGTATTCCTGCTCATATTACCCTCTTCAATCAGCAGTGGAGAAGCTCTGATTAATGGCAACAGTGAGAGCAATCTCCCAGTGATTCATTAAACAGGACTGGCATGAATAAAAAGGCAGATTTGCTCATATTGCCTTTCAGATTCCTTAATATGTTATGTCGCTGGTGATATGTATAATTCATAGTGTTGTTAGTGGCTCTCAGCATATCCATGTTACATGGTGTCATATGAACTGAATATAACAGTCTAATCATTTATCGTCATAGTCTATCGTCTGAATAATTAATCTTGTCACTGTGGGACTTTTAATTATCTCACCAGATTTTTAACATCAGTCGAGGTAATTAAAACACAATAGGTATTGGATCTGTTTTAGTTATAAAACAATCACAAGAATATTTCTATAGCATAAATCATTGCATTGATTTGGTCAATTAGATGCATTCTATATTATTTTTGCAAACTAATATGGTTTTAGGAATGATTGAAAGTTGAACACAGATGAAAAACATTTGTGTTCACTGATATGAATAGTATATAAACAGTATATTTTATTTATTGCAGGTGTTACTTCTGCAAATTCGAAGCTAAAGTTTGGGTTAAAGTCACCCACCAAAGACTGTAACATCCCAGACTTATTTTTAGGGATGTTACACTTGTCTTCCATTATCATTATACTGTTCTGTATCAGAATGAAGCCAAAAACTACTGAAGTGTAAGTTATATTTAGCCTCCTGCTCAGCAGAGGCTCCATCACACTACAAATGGAGCATGCTCAATAGAGTCATTTTCATAGATGAAGGATGTACGTTCGAGTTTGACCAGAAAGCTGAGATCTAATTGTGATGTACTTGTTTATTGTGCATCGCATGGTCCTCATCAGTAGGTACTGTTTGCTCAGTTGTCATAGAAACGACATCTCTAAAACAACTGAATAAATTACATTTGATCAGTTTTCTTTGAGGTGTTGTTTGAACTTTGATCTGTGTAGAAAGTGTCACTCAGGCCTGATGATAGATTCTGTGAGATGCTGTTGATCTTTGTGTAGTGTTTTCGCCTTTATATATATATATGTGTGTGTGTGTGTGTGTGTGTGTATGTGTGTGTGTGTATATGTATATTGCTGTGCACTTTTAAGATTTGTTCATAGTTTGCTTGTGGCTCAGTGGATCCCCTCATTTAACAGACATTTCATACATATAAGTTTGTCATTTTTGTTTGAACTTTGTTTTGAACTGAATTCAATTTTGGCGATTCATTGTTATATGTTAGAATATTTGATATGAAGCTGGAATGAGAAAAACCTACGCAACCTCATGTATTTGTCTTTCCCCCTTTAATCATTTGAAACTCATAAGTTAATGCTTGAAAATGTAAGCTTGGGATTTCTGTACAAGTTAATTTAAAAGCCAAAAGAGACATCCTCAGAGCCTCTACTATCACCACTAGACAAAACCCATCTCTTGAAAATCACCGCAGTGCTCCCATCCACCATATTATCACAGATTGATTTCTATCAAACATTACCCCTGCAAATGTGCATGAGCATGGGCCATCAGGCGAGTGTCATTACTGCTGCTCATTTATGAGCTAAGAGACGATCGGATGTGACAGGGGCGGAATTAGCTTTGTGTTGGCGCTCTGTCACTCTCATTCAAAACTACCGCTCGGGTGGGGGAGCATGATTAAAAGGATATATAATTCCACCCTGCACATTAAAGACCCCCGTGCCCCTCTCATCCCTCCACCTACACTGTGGCAGCTTGACTGTAGTGCAAGACCAAGATACAGTGATGGAACCCCCCATACACACACACACACACACACACACATACACACACACACACACACACACACACACACACAGATACATTCAAGCACATTCACAAACATGTATACACACACATATACACACACACACACATACATACACACAAACACATATACACACACACATGTACACACATACACTTACACATACACGTACACACATACACATACACGTACACACATACACATACACGTACACACACACACACACACACACACACACACACACAGTTTATATTGTCAGTATGATTTAAAAAGAGCAAACACATTTGTTTGATGATAAATGACCACGAGTGAAAGAAACGTTTTTGCATTAACATTCATATTGTCGGAACAATGGCCGAAGAATCACAAATTCTGCTAGGGTATGTAAACTTATGAGCCCTACTGTATACCATACTCTGCTGTGTTGGAAAATATTTTTGGAAACTCCATGCATTTGTGATACATTGCATTAAGAATCCCTTTTAAGTCAATTTACTGTTCCATTCTCCAAACCCTTCTGCACATGCATCATTCTGTCAAGTTTCAGCAAGATATTATTTGCATTTGTTAGTGTCCGTCTGATGCAGCCACACTTTTAGAAGCGCAAAACACATTTTTTCTGCAAATATTTCATTTTTAAGGGTGTTTGAAAACATTTTTCCACCATTGTAGTAGCTATAAAGTACTTACAGAGGGATGTGATGTGATGGTTTAAGGACAATTGTATGAGTCTATATAGTAGAAAATATAACATACTTGTGTTTCAGTAAAAAAATCCTTAATTTGTGAAAACTACTGACATATACTGTATGGTAATTCAAAATGGCCTATAGTGAATGATAGATATCGCCAAACATCTGCTGTGGAGCTCTAATGTGATGAGGGCTGAGGTTGCAACACAGGTGGACAAAGGAGCGAGTGTATTCAGAGGCAGAGAGGCGACATTGTTGTGGTGTTTTTGTTGACTCACGTTAACTGGGTTGTGTAGATCACATCGTCAGTTGCGCCTTCAGGTGGTTCCCATCTCAGCACCAGATTCATGTTGTAGGAGGTCAGGCTCACATTTCTGGGACTGCCGAGGAGTCCTGAAACCACTGTGTGGCCCAAAGACAAAGACAAAGACACAATCAGTATCATTATTATCACAACATAGAAGCTAAACTAGAATGTTTTGAGGCTGCTCATTCTGCTTTTCCAGCTTTTCTTGTGAATAAATCCTTCATTTTACAAACCACATGTACTGTTGTCTTTTTATTATGATTGTCTTGATGCCAAATTTGACGTATGCAGGCAGTCAGATGCTGGTAATGATTGAAATTTGTTTAAAAAAAAACAAAAACACCACTGTTGGTTTGTTTTGTTTGTATTCACACATCCGGGTTTGTAGAGGCCTTATTATTTGACTAAAATCTACATTTCTTCAAAATGTTGTATCTCTATTATTACTATACTATAAAAAAAAGGAAAAGAAATATCAACAAATCTATTCATTGATGAGGTAAATACAAGCTTTTTGTGAAGGACAAACTAAAAGCCACCACTTATATCCAGAAAAAGCAAAAAACATTATCATTAGTAATATGTGAGTGTAGAGCGCTGTTTGTTTGTTTGTTTGTTTGTTTGTTTGTTTGTTTGTGTGAAGTTACTGTGCAAAAACACTTTTGCTGGGATTATGTGCTATAATGACTGAGCAAATAATGCATATAAAAAAGAAAATGGAAAAAAAAAAACATTCAAATTTGTTTGGCATTTTGAGAGAGAACAACTGAAAACCCTTTCAGGGGATTCACAAGTTCTATTTTTAAAGGAGTGTATTTCCTACAGAAATGACACAGATTGTTTGTCTGTACACATCAGCCTTCGTGTCATGTCCAGGTAAGACATCACTCTTCCTCTATCTCAGCTGGAAAAAGCTCACTACATTTATAGTACATATCATTATCATTAATAGACAAAACACACACATTCATGGGGTGTTGCTTAATTTTCATAAGGATAAAGTAAATACAAATAATGTTAAATTGTCATTTTTCGTGTCAGGCTCTCATTGTATTTACAGCATATAAGAGTTAAAAAATAGTGAATAAAATGGTTCT
Source organism: Ostorhinchus cyanosoma (assembly GCA_029814465.1). Classification (NCBI taxonomy): domain Eukaryota; kingdom Metazoa; phylum Chordata; class Actinopteri; order Kurtiformes; family Apogonidae; genus Ostorhinchus; species Ostorhinchus cyanosoma. Next base: position 26,736,016 of record JAPTYQ010000008.1, read on the forward strand.
TTTATGTATAATTATGTTGGTAATTCAACTTTTTTTTCTCTGAGTAAAAACAAAATCATTAAAATCCCATTCGAGTCTGTATTTATTTAACCCTCAGACACTCAGAACAGTTTTTGATCTAAACTAGTTTATTTAGTTTAAAGTATTCTATCATCAAACATCAACAAACAGGGTTCAAACATCATCTGACTCTGGACACCCTCATTTATTTTGGTTCGATTACAGCCAAAATTCTACGTTTGATTTGTCTGAGAATGGATGAATTTACAAGAAAAAAAAAACTGTACAAAGTGAATATTTTATGGTGTGAAACCTATAGGAAGATTTATTAGATAGTAGAACCAACTGGAGCCTAGATGTTTTGACTTCCAGCTGAAGTTTTCCTCTCCAAGTTACAATCATTTATTGCATCAAATTAAGAAATTATAATGAATAAATACCACCTAATATTAGGGTCTAAACACATTAACCAGAGAGCGCCTCAACGTCCAAATAAAACCTACATAGTATCATAAAAAGCTGAAGATTTTTTTATGCAAACTCTTGTTGATCAATTAATAATCATTTTCTGCTTATTTACTTATTACTTATATATTACCCATCTTATCTTATCTTACACATATAAACATACAGTCACGGAAAAAATTATTAGACCACCCTTGTTTTCTTCCATTTCTTGCTCATTTTAATGCTTGGTACAACTAAAGGTACATTTGTTTGAACAAATATAATGATAACAACAAAAATAACTCATAGTGGTTTCATTTCAGAGCTGATATCTATCCATTTTACATGTTTTCTTGATAAAAACCAAAATAACTTCAGTTGTTTCATCAATATCTATGTCATTGTGCTGACAAAAACAGTGCTTTTAGTCATTCCATGTTTTCTTTTCTGTCTGTTTTAGTCACATGATACACACAGGAGTTAGAACTTGATTGCATAACTATTGTTTTCGATGACTTCTGATGGTGTAATATTTTTTTTTCCATGACTGTATAAATACTTACCCAGCCCAAAAAAGAATGGGAAGAAGTAAAACTTATTTACTCCCACCCCCTTCCCGTAATCATACATTACTTGCTACTTTCTATCAGTAAATATAACATATAGCATATTAGAATTATCATTGTAATCAGTGCATAACTAGTATTATGTAGGTATTAACTGTTTTCAGTTTTAACAAATAAAAACCCAAACATCCATCACAGACCAAAACTACTGAACTAAAACACTTTATTCCTGCTGATCCACTAATCCTATCAATACATGTAAATAATTGGTGTAAAATACAGTTTATCATCTTTTCATGGTCATCAGATATGATCCATTTGGACGTTCAGAGGCTCTGTAGTTACCATGGAAACTCCATCATCTTCTACAACATTGATTCACCAGTAAAACCCATGGAGTTTGATCAATGACAGTGAATGGAAAAATTGGGTTTATATTCAGGTAATGATAGATTTTACTGAAAAAAGTCCCTTTTTCTTCAGTTTTCTCTGTTTTGATATCATAACCCTCAACTTTAATCTGAGCTTTAATGAACATCTACAAAATCAGTAAATTAAATATAGGAAAATACCAGATTTTTCACCCCTCAAAAAAAATAAATTAATAAATAAAATTAAATACAGAGGATAATATCATAATAAATGTTGATAAATCACTTAAAAAGGTTAAATAGAGAGAAAAAAAGTCATTTGGGAACTGCCACAAAAGTATCTCTGGGTCTTTAAGAGTTAATAATGATCCAACATCATCTATATTTGCATATGTTGTTTTTCATCATTACCACCATCATTTATATTCATAAGCTTTTATTGCCACCATCAAACATCACTAGTACAAGATGTTATCAATAATAACATCCGCGATAAAAATAGAATAGAATAGAATAGAATAGAATAGAATAGAATAGAATAGAATAGAATAGAATAGAATAGAATAGAATA
>JAPTYQ010000008.1:26739712-26750829 GCA_029814465.1 Ostorhinchus cyanosoma
TGGATGGATGGATGGATGGATGGATGGATGGATGGATGGATGGATGGATGGATGGATGGACGGACGGACGGATGGACATATGGATGGATGGATGGATGGATGGACGGACGGACGGACGGATGGACGGATGGAACTAGATAAGTCAGCCAAATCCATAACATAGCCTTAGTTGTTCTGTGACATTTTCCTTCAGTTATGTTGCAGATTTATTTTATTTTTTGAAATATTACATTTATTGGATGTGTCATGTGTGAATGTGGATTTCATTATATCAGTAATACTGTGTAAAAAAACAAAAAAAAACAAACTGTGGTTCAAGAGAAGCTGCTATAGACTGATAATAACAGAGACATGCCAAGTATTTCATTTCCAGTTCACTTCAGGTGCAACTCATGATCTTAAAGATACAACTATTTATTACAGTTCATTTTGTATGTAATTAAAATTTTGGCAGTGGAACACTATATATTCTGTCTAGATCTACATCTGACAAAAAGGTGAAAGATGGGTCAGTCTTTAATCTTATACAGAAACTTGCACCTCACAGTGGGTGATTTCTCCCTGTGTCAGTATTTGAAGTTGTGTGTGTGGATTAGGCTTCATGTTGAGAAGACCATCAATAATTAAGAGGAACCCAGAATATTAGCTCCTCTCTGTTATGCAGTCAACTGCACTGGCACGAAGCAGAGCTGCAGCAGAGGAGACACGATGAATGGTGAGAAGTGTTTATGAAATATGGATATCAGGAAGAAAGTGGTGTAGAATTCCTACTAGACCGAAAAGTCAACACTCTAGCTCTCAGAGATGATTTTAATAATTCAAAGGAGAAGTAAAAGACATTTATGTCACGAATCACCTGGTTTTTGGCCATGTTATGCAGTACAGCCTGAGACAGGAATGTGGATGGAAACACAGTTTTGTAGCAGCTCTCAGGATTCACCTCTGGATGAAGCTGACTGTGCTGATCCTCGGGTTTTTCCTTTAGTCCCACTAGCAATTTAACCTTTATGGGTTTAAGTGAACTTTTGATCTAGAGGTTGGACTGTCACGAAACCTAAGTATAAATAGTTCCCAGAGGATAACTCTTGTGTTTTTGAAGTCTACATAACTCTTCCTCTATCACCCCCATGAGGTCCACATTTTTTCAAGTTGAGTGGCGACACCAACTTAAGTTTAAACTTGTCATTTCTAGAGCCAACCAACAATAAAGAACTGTCGCCACATAGTAATGTTGTGTGTCAGGAGCATGAACGTCTCACAAAACATCAACATTGCAAGAAGAAAAAAAGTCAGTTTCAGTGAAATAAACCATTGTTTGGATGTGGATGATATTTGACAAATATAATAAATCTTATTTAGACTGTGGGAAGTGACATTTTTAATTTCATTTCAGTTTAGCAAAAAGTTTTAGTAGTAAGTTTTATAGTGTTTAGATGATGTTATGGCTTTTTTTTTGCTTTCTTTATGTGTTTTTGGAGCACAACTATTAATTTTATTGCTATATTATGACAATATTTAGAAAATAGCTAATTAACAAACATTAACAAATATGTTAATTCATTACCTCGACTGTTAACAATAATGACAGGACGTTACAACTGTCCAGAAAATCCAAAACTTGATCTTGTTACTGATATTTCCCTGGTTTCATGGACTTAACGCTTCAGTATTGTTTGTTTGAGCAAACTATCAAGTACTGTTTGTGCAGGTTTTACATTACATATATAATATAACATATCAAAATGTCTAAAAAGCAGCTCAGTATTATATGTTTTGTTGATTTGTGCATTTGCAGTATATCAAATATGTCCACCATTATTACATTTCAAACACATGCATAATTTTATTCAGTGTAGCAGCTCATTTCATTGGTATCATATTCCCACAATAATCACAGGTCAAATGACTGAGATTACAGTCCAGTGTTTCAGCAGTATTTCAGATACATTACATATTCTTTATTTGTGCAGGCTATTTTCTATAATCCAGTCAAAAGCTAATTTTGTGATATAGTCTAATACAATGTCTGACTTACTATACTGTGTAGCCAGGGCCTTATCCAAACTACTGGGGCTGTATTCAAATCAAACTTAACATCAGATAAGTTGACTCATCTACTGTTAAGTTAGTATTTAACATCAATGTTTCCAGCAGCTAATGCATTAGAATATAGACTATACATAACTAATGTGCATAAAACTAACTGTGCACATGTATAAGCCTCGTGTCTTAGTCTGTCACTGAACACCATGTGTCATAACAGGCATATTTGCATTGGAAATAGCTGTGAAAACCAAAATCTCCCGTAAATCCGATGCTATTTAACGACATCTCCAGATAATGTCTATTGTTTTGATTTTGTTATTGCAGCAGAAATCACAAACCTTCCTGAAATTTGCCATAGACCAACACCCTACAGCAGTAACTCTCATGTGTTGCTTCAAGTGAACAGCTCAGTCCAATGCCTCAGTATTCTTATTAATTCCGATAATACTAATGACATTCAATTCGTGCTGATGTTAGCGGGTAACGCATTTACTGCCACTACACAAACGCAGCCTCAGAGCTGCTATAGTGATTTTCTCAGAGGCAGTGTGCATTTCTAAATGAGAAACTGTTACCATTGTGAGGTAAAAGCAGCTTACTTTATTAGTCTGAATCCTTTTAGACTTGCCTACATAAGTGAGAGTACGGTGTGCAGTGCATTATATGATATATGACCATCATACACTTATGCCCTCTCACTTAATGGAAACCTATACATAACAATAATTGTCTCCATGGACCTTCATCTGTCTTATATATCAATACAAGGCTCATTATCATTCATTAGAGGAGGAAGCATTTCTTTACGATCTTCCCTGCAGTGTGTGTGTGTGTGTGTGTTTGTCGGGCGAGTGGCATTAAATAGAACACCTAGGTAATCCCTAATGGCTGCTATAACGTATGCATGATTTCATGCCTGCTGGCGGAGCTATTCCAAGAGCAGCAGCTATGATTAGAGTCCCAGCGGTGATGTTTATTCCCAGCGAGATTCAACCAAGAATCTCAGACATCTGATGCAAAGACTTTACATAAAACCTGATCAAATAAAATGAAAATAAATTGTGTTGTTACTGCAGCGTCGCTACTGTGGAGCTTATGTTTACTGCCAGGGTAACATTATTCACTGAACACTATTATTTTTCTTTTGGCTCCTTGAGATATGTCTCTTAAGTATTTTAGTGTGCAGAAGAAAAGCAGTGAGAATAGAGCAGAGATGCAGCAAAGCATGATCTGGAATCTGAACCCTTGCCATCATGATTATCTAGTTATTACTTCACAAGACTGAGGCATGAAGAAAATCCCTTGACTTTGGTTATATTAACTTGAAATGAGAGCATTATGAGCTCTTTGAATTGATTCCTGCCAAATGTTACATGCTCTGTTGAGCAGATGACTGCAAGCTTTTTCACTGGCCCCTGTTAAAGTCCAGCCAGTAATATTAAGATTTAACATCGCTCCTGACATCGACTGGAGGAAAAAGCTGTTTAGTATTCCCTGTAGTCCATTTGAAGACCAGCATCATCTAAACTAGTGGGGAGAGTAGCACGCTATCAATGGGCTGACTGGCCGACTGGCTCTGGCGTTCAGCTTCAAAGAACCGCCCGCAGGCATCGTTTCTAATATTGTCTCAGAGTCTGTGTTTTTCACAAAACTACTGATGCATGAATGGCCTGGAAAAACAGAGGGGAAACATCAAAAGTGCTTTTGAAGTGTGGGGTTTTGTCAGACCACAACTAAACGTTTCCACCTGAATCCTGATTGGTGCGGACCCGACATCGAAGGAGGCGAACGATCTTTATGTTTTAATCCCTGTCGTGTAGATTCAGTCCGGCTATATTTTAGTCTAATTAAATGAGCAGATACGTACAACAAATATGTGCCTCCCGTCCTCAGCAACAGGGTGATTACACACTTTCTTCACATGCATGCTGGCAGAGCGGTACAGTGTGCAGAGCGCCTCCTTTATTGCTGGGGTGAACAGCTGTGTTTACCTATGCTCGCTTCATGTCTGGCATGTTAATCCACAACCAAAACAGCAGTATCGAAGTAGAGGATATGTCTAATTGTATCATCATTCTGTCTGAGCACAAAGCTTGTTCTCCCAGTGCCTCCTTCTCTTCTCTTCTCTTCTCTTCTCTTCTCTTCTCTTCTCTTCTCTTCTCTTCTCTTCTCTTCTCTTCTCTTCTCTTCTTCCCTTCCTCCCTTCCTCCCTTTTATTTTTCACATGCTTCACACATGCACTGAGCATTATGTAACCAACAGGCTGGGTGTTGCATGAGAGTGGTCCTTAGTAGGGGATGTGTAAACAGCTGCAATGTCAGTGCCGGGCACATTTTATTATCACAGCATAACACAAGACCCCAGGCATCTTATGAGGCACCAGCAGAGTGTGTGAAAGCAGGGCTTGCATATAGAAAATCCCCCAAATCCTCAGCTGCTAAGACCTTTTTTTGCAAAACCTTGGCCATTCCCGGCATTGATGTTTTTCCAGACATATCCATACATGTATAAGCCTTTGTTAAGAAATGGAAATAAAAGAATAAAACCACTTATTGTGCTATTTTTAGCCAAATAGTCACCAAAAGAGACAGTGTCAGTGGTGTACTCTGGGAAATGACTGGTCTGTCACGCTCTGCTTGACTTCCATCTTCCATCCCCTCAATCCCCACCATGTTGTTTTGTGACTGTCACTTTAGATTGGCCTCACACTACAGTAAGCCTCCACTCATATCTAATTGGAGAGAAACGAGAGACCCATCTCATGGCCCGCAGTGCCTCCAAACGCAACTACTTAAGCACTTTAAAGCTGATTAAACTCACCAGCACAGTCCTTCAGCTGCACCTCTACATGTTTGGATCAAAAACTAATATGAAGTATGTGATCTGGCCAAAAGATCATGTTTGTTTTTCAAGTCAAAATCCTGGTGTGATGTGAATTAATTGTGCATTGTGCATGATTAAAACATATTATATTAAAGATAGTACTGAGATTATTATTATACAACCAAGTTTATTATGTTTTTCTCTGTATCTACCAATAGTTTGCCAGTCTGCCACAGTCTAATTTGTTTAAAAAAAAAAAAAAAAATTATACTTTTGCCACCTGTGGTTTAAAGGTAGATTTATTAAGTATTGAAGAGGAGGTAGTTAACTTGTGTGGCAGAAGTATAGTGGGCCAGCAGGAAGACGACTGAACAGGCAAATGATCGGCTCAGTTGAACAGCGAGGCTAATTCTCCTTCTGTTAGCTTTTGTGCCCTTGAGCAAGGCACTTAACCCCCCCCCTTTTACTCCCTGGGTGCCTGACAGTGACAGCCCACTGCTCCTAGTCTGCAGTGTGTGGTGGTTTCAAAGCAGAAGGTCAGTTTCAGTGTGCGACGCATGTTCTAATGTACAATATATAGGCTACTAATATATAAAGAGATTCTTCTACCTCTTCTAAAAAAAAAAAACACAGCTGACTAGTGTCAATTCAGGTAAGTGATGAAGCTGGGTTACCTTATTGGTTAAGAGGCACTCAATTTAAGGACACATAGATCATGTATGTAAGTGGACACATGAATCGTTTTTGCAATTTCCTTGTTGCCATATTGAGCTGGAAATGACCATATTTGGGTAAAAGGGGTGGAGCTGCAGGAGACATCAGCATCATCTAACTTACTGACTCCGATGAACCATAGCTACAGTCGAGCAGTACAGTAGAGCTGCTACAGACCTGTCAATCAAAACCTAAAGTTTCAGACGTTAAAGCCTTTTAATCTGAGATCTAAATAACTGAGCAGTCATTTAAAGATGGACATTTATTAAAAGGTCCAAATGAAATGAATGAGGCCAGAATGAACAAAAAGGACAATAGGACTATCCAGCTGCAGGCAGTAGCATTAAACTTTAAGATACTTCCACAATGGCTTCATATAGGCCTCGAGGTCCTTATCCCTTTGGGGCCTGAACAGCATTTTGAGCCTTTGTCCTACATCCCACATATTAAGACGATTGTCCCACATTTTAGTTTTGAAGGAAAAGTGCACATTTAAGCAGGTTAAAGTCAAGAAAAGCCAAAGATATCACAAAATGTTCATAAAATCTGCACATTTCTCTGCATTCCTATCCACAACTGTATGTATATTCACAACTGTGTTTAGCTGTGAAGTTTAACATTGGCTACTCTGTTAAAAATCAAATAAGGAAATGTTATTGTTTTAATACGTTGCATAGTGAAATTTAGCATATTTGGTCACTTTTGGGTGAATTTCCTGACCGATGTTTAAAACTGGGTGATAAAACTTGAAAATTCCGAAGAACAATGACAGTACACAGTAAAAAAAGAAAGAAAACGGTTGATTTATTGCTGATTTTGTTGATTTAATCCTTATTCTGCAATCTGAGTTGTTATTCAGCAGGAGGGGAAAAGATGCATCTGAGGAGACAGTTTTAGATCTGTTAGAGATCCATTGTATTATATTTAAGCGTCATTCCACCTCTCGGCTTTGGCAGAATGACCCACATTGCTCCACGTAAACACAAGCTCTTTGTCCCACATTTCTTTACAGTCTAGTCCCAGTAAGTCATAGGCTTAAGGTTGTTAAAGAAGCATCCAAGAAGGAAAAAGTAGGCACTGGACAGGAGCCACCACACTTTGATTACGCTCTTATTACTGAGTGTGTGCAAATGATCACATCCTGCAAGGTCCACAAACAGATGGAAAGTGTTCCCAGAGGAGTAGAGGTTGTTATAGCAACATGCTAATTTCCCGCAGTTTAGAAATGAGATGTTTTAGGTGTAATATTTGGCTGTGTGTGTACTTTTAATGCACACAGAAGATTTTTACAGCCAGTAGAGAGGTTTTCCTGGTTGGCTGCTGTGTCTGCGAGGGTTCAGTGGGATGGGCGCTCTTTATTCACTTGCCTGTCGAGGTTCACATCACACAACGCCCGCTGAGTTGTGTTTTCTTCTCTTTTATATTGAATGGGTTGTTCTCACAAAATCACGGCTGTGCTTATAGATACATTATTTGTCATGTTGCTTTATTTTGAGCCCCGGAGCATCTTTTACACTATATTTGTCTTGTCATACTGGGGCGTACAGACACATGTGCGCACAGATGGTGATGTGCATGTACACACACACACACACACACACACACACACACACACACACACACACACACACATATACAGCATTCACACTCGTACACAAGAGGAGGCAGTTAGTAGACTCGGGACACATTTGTCACTCTGGCAGGCAGGCCTCCCTTCTTCTGGGTTGGTGGCCTGGTTTCTGCACAGGGGCTGGGCATATCCCTGCCTGAGCTGCCTAGTAACTGTCAGATCTAGACTGAGATTTATGCAAATTGGCATGAAAGGGCTTGTGGGTCAGCTGCGATATGTGGTAAAACCATCATTGGGGCAGTCAGAATACCTAAGAAGCAGCCATACTGCATTTTCAACCAGGTACACAAGGACAGAACCTCATGAGAAATAATGAAAAAGTAAAAAACAAATACACTGCTTTATATTGATAATAATCTAGGGGTGTAATTTTTTTACAACACCCCTTAAATGAAATGTAAAAATTGACTTTGTTCTATTTTTGTTCAGTTGTCTTTACCAGTACTTACCATTATCTGTGTACATTTGCAAACACTTTCTATTTTGTGTTACAGTTAATGGTAAATAATTAACAAACAAGAACCATATGTTCAGTTAGATGCGTTTGCTATCCTTGCATCAAAATCTGTTCCTGCAGTTCTCAGTTACCAGCAGTTACAGCTAAAAATGTATTTAGTGAACTCACCACAACTGTGACCTTTGACCTGTGCCCATAAAATTATAATCAGCTCATCCAACTGAATGTTTGCGCCAATTTAGAGAAAATGTTCCTCAACACATTCGGCAGGTTTTCTATTCCAGCGAAGGGACCAACGTCACGTCAAACTGACATATTTACCAAAATGATCAATGATTTGATTGATTTGATGATTTGTGCTAAACTATACCATATTCTCTTACATCCAAAAACAGCACAGACTATAATACACACTTCACAATATATGAGGTCATGCAAATGTTTACAAACTAATTTGCACTTACATGAAACAGGACATTTATTTAACACTTTTATTTATTTAACACCATGTCCACTTTTGCCTATACTGTTGGAATAACTTTATTTTCAGACACATTCTTCTTTGTATTCCTTTTTATTCAGACACATCAGTAATGAGTCCCAGTTACACTTTATCAAGAATAAACCACTTTGTCAAAATCATTTCAGCAGAAGAGATAAATAAATGTATTCTATTCCAACTTTACGGGCAACAAGAAAATTGATCTGTTGTCATTTTAGAGCACAGGTGTCAAACATAAGGCCCGGGGGCCAAATCTGGCCCGCCAAAGGGTCCAGTCTGGCCCTTAGGAGGAATTTGTGAAATGCAAAAATAGATATTAAGATATTAATAATAATCATTTTAGTTCAGGTTCCACATTCAGACCAATTCAATCTGAAGTGGGTCAGACTGGATGGATGGATGGATGGATGGATGGATGGATGGATGGATGGATGGATGGATGGATGGATGGATGGATGGATGGAACTTGTGAGTTACAGGTATGGCCAGACCTAACTGTAAAAAAAAAAAAAAAAAAAAAATGCAACAAAAACATCCCATTCCATCCATTTTATCAGTCTTTTATTCTCAATACAGTATTTCATTTATTTTTTTATTGGACTGTCTTTTCTCTGTAGCACTTAGAGATTCCACCGAATGAGAGATGCTTTAAAAATGCAATGTTTTATTTTTATTATTATTTTCGTTTTAAATTAAGCCACATGTCCTTTGTGACAAAAACACATTTTCAAAAATAAGAGCATTAAAAAAAAAAAAAACTTATTGAAATGTCCCGCTTCGTCTTATTCCCATAACAGCACAGCTGAGGCACAGACTCATTTATTCACTATCTTCTCATCAAATCTGTTGTAACAAATGTCAACATAAACAAAGCGACAACAAATGCAAATGAAATATTCAAGATCGCTTTCCATTATCTAAATTACTCTGTATATTGAAAAACACAGACTCTTGGATTTCTTCCCTTAATGCCGAATGTGCTGCTACTTCCTCGATTTCAATCTGTCCCAAAGGGGTTTTTCACAATCAAACACCTGCTGACTCTGTTCCCTCAACACTTAGATGATTACTTTCATGGAATCTGCCATCCCCCACCTTTACAGCACGTGGCTACAGATCACTAGTAAGCTGTCCAACATACTGTTTCGACTTTATTAACCACACAACATTCACTATTATCACCACTCACTCCAGTGTACAATGATGTGTTTAGAGTCAAAAGAGGAAATGAAAATCTAAACATGTTACGTGTTGGTGCTGATGTACTGTTACAGTTCAATTCTGGTAAAAATAACAAAACAGAATAAAGGGAAGCAGGGGAGTTTTCAGGTACAGTATCTGTTCTGAAACTTACACAGTAAATTTACGACTGTTAATTATGCAGTGTAAAAATATTTTAACTCTATTGGAGTAATTACAACAACAGACTAAGTAAGATGCTTCCCAGTGTCAGTGACAAATCGTGTTGTTGAATGTTGTGGTGTTAGAGTTAGTTTCGCTCCATGATTTTAACACCGTTGTTTGACACTGATCTGGATAGGGACCAAATACTCTCTATAATAAAGTTAAAATCAACTCTATTAGTGTTAATTTGACACAGCTAAATTTACTGTGTATCCTCCTGAGAGCCAGGACAGTGAAAGTTTTAGCTTCTTTTTTTTATTTATTTATTTTACATGAAATAATTGTCTTGATTGTATCTATTTTTCTGTGAACTTTCACTCCCGTCCTCTGTACTCTCTACTCCTTACATTTTAAAATATGCTTATTACTTTAGTTTTAGTCAATTTCAGGATCATTATCAGTTCTTTTTATTTTGTTTCCTTGTCCTGACATTAACCCCTGAGAACCCAGTGTGACTTTTATGGCAGATCCCAAATGAATTTTTCTCTCTATTTAACCTTTCTTAAGGGCTTTCTCACCACTTTTTCTAATATTATCCTTTGTATTTTGCATTTTTTTTCTGGTGACATCATCTACTTTGCTATGTTTAAATCACTGATCATGTACATGTTCATAAAAGCTCAGAGTAAAGTCAAAGGTTATTGTATCATTTAAATTCATCATCAACAGCCTGTTATGATCGGCCTCCATGCAATCTTTGTGCCCTTGTTTTTATTAGAATTGAATGTTGTATGCATTGCTGTGTGTTTTTATGATTCTTTGCTGGCTGTACAACAAATTGCCCCTCATGGGGATAATAAAGTTTTCAGAATCTGAGTCAAAACAGAAAAAATGGAAGAAAAAGTGTCAAATCTATCATTAAATGAATATAAACCCAGTGTGTCCATCCACTGTCATTGATCCAACTCCATGGGTTTTACTGGTGAATCAATGTTGTAGAAGATAACGCTGTTTCCATGGTAACTACAGAGCCTCTGAACATCCAAATGGGTCATATCTGATGATCGTGAAAAGATGAATAACTGTATTTTACACCAATTATTGACATAGATTGATAGGATTAGTGGATCAGCAGGTATTAAACAGTTTAGATCAGTAGATGATTTTGATCAAAGTTGGATTTTGGGCCTTTATGGGTTAAAAATTAATTATAAACAAGTATTCTCACACCTCATACATGACATGCATAACAAGATGAAAATGATATAAAACATGAAACAAGTCAAAATGGAGCCTGTCATATCTGATTTCATGATGCAGTGTCTGTTTTGTTTTTTTTGAAACATTAACCCGTAAAGACCCAAACATCCCAAATCATCTAATGATATAAAATGTTTAATAACTGCTGATCCACTAATTCTATCAGTCCATGTGAATAATTGGTGTAAAATGTAGTTTCATATCTTTTCATGGTCATCAGATATGACCCATTTGGACGTTCAGAGACTCCGTAGTTACCATGACAACACCGTCATCTTCTACAGCATTGATTCACCAGTAAAACCCATGGAGTTGGATCAATGACAGTGGATGGAGACTCT
>JAPTYQ010000008.1:26765790-26777454 GCA_029814465.1 Ostorhinchus cyanosoma
TAGTATGATAGGAGGGAGGGATTAAAGGTGGAGGATAGATGGAAAGAGGAGGAGAATAGTGACCGCCCGTAATGCGTTCGGTCCACGCGCTGTCCACAAATGCTCGACTCTAATGGGGGACAAGAATGCACAACCTCCTGAAGGTTGTACAAGCAATTATGCCACTTAGGAGTCTTTGACAGGCAAGGTCGTATCAGCAAACGGACACGAGGAGCATCATAATATAATGTTCTGTATTCTAGGGGACGTGGACCCTTTCAGGAGAGACAATATCAATCTTCTGAATGTCCACAGTGACTGGAAATCCTTTGTGGCTCCTACATTTTCACCAAGATTGTTTAATCAGGATGAGATTAATGAACACAAAAAAACAGGAACTTTTAACACTGGAAGGTGCTTGTAGGTCAAATTCACCTTTTTTTTTTCCTCCCCCAATTGTGTGTTTCTATGTTTTGATAAAATACTGAATCCCCTCAGATTTAGACTTTTCCTAAAACTAAGCTGCTTTACACAATTGTTAAAAAAAAGTCAATACTAAATAATATGAAAAAAATATAGCTGTTTATATCCACAGTATATCCTCCTCTAGGTACAATTTACATATAAATAAATACATTGATTTTGCTACTGTTTATGCTTAACATTCATTGTTCTTGTCACCTGCCCAGGGACTCCAGATGGAATTTAGCACTGTTGCTACAGTCTGGTATATTTACAGCTGCAGTTGTTATAGATGTCCATTAATGTGCACTGTCCCAAATAAATAAATTGTTTCTTCCACAATTGTTTGAAATGTGTTTGTTTATAAAAGTTCACTATGGATATGGAACATGGATTTATGGTGAACCCAAATGTGGAAATATTAACTTACAGTATCTAAAACTCAGCTTCACTGTCATTTTACACTGTTTTGTACCATGCAAAGGGATGTTTGAGAGATATCTTAATTATAAAACAGTGTTGGGAAACTGGGATCGTTTTGACCCATAAAAATCCAGTGCTGCTTTTTACAGCAGTTCCCACATGAGTGTTCTCTCTATTTAACCTTTCTTAAGTGATATATCACCATTTATTATAATATTATCCTCTGCATTTTGCATTTGTTCAATAAAAATCTGGTATTTTCTCATATTCAATGTACTGATCATGTAGATGTTCATAAAAATTAATTGTCATAATATCAACAGAAAAAAATAAAGAAAAAGCAAATCTAACATTAACTAAACATAAAAAAGTGTCTACATTCACTGTCATGTATCAAACTGATGGTGATGGTGTTTTCACAGTAACTACAGAGCCTCGGAATGTCCAAATGGATCAGATCTGATGAGCATGAAACAATGAAAAACTGTATTTTCACCAGTTATGTACATGGATTGATAGGATTAATGGATCAGAAGTTATTAAACATTGTATACTGGTAGATGATGTTGGTTGCCAGTGGGTGTTGGGATCTTTATGGGTTGTGGATCCAGATCATTCTGAATCCCTCACTGATAGGGGGTCATTTGAGCCAGATTTTTCCAGTCCCAACTCAAAGAACAAATCTGAATTTCAGACTTACGTAGCAGTGGATCCTGTCAGTGAATCTCTTTCTGTATGAACCTCAGGTAAGCGACTCGAGCAGGGATTCACTCAACCATTTTCTTTAGCTTAAGCTGTTGGACTCAGAGGTAGATTTGGCTCAATCAGTCCTTGTCCACCCTACAAATCAACTCCTTACTCTAAACTATGGGACTTCTGGAAGCCTCCTTTGAAGCATGTGTTATTTTTGTTGGTTGTAAAAGTTACAAGAGGTTAGTGGGTGACGTCTGGATTAAATGTGGTACAATTCATCTGATCCAACATTTGAGGGATTCAGGAAAAAGATCTGAGAAGCCATTCATTCAACCATGTCAATTATAAAACCGAATGACCAAGACATTGGTAAAAAGCACATTTTTGTGTCCTAGAAATAATGATTAACTAGTTTTGACAAATGGCTAGCTACACTGAGTAAAAACATAAATGCTTAAACTAAAAATGCTAAGTAAAATTGACTTAAAATGGCATATACCCTCAAATAGTGTTCATAATTGTCCTGAATGATTTGATTTACTTAGTTCTGGTGACCCATTTCCTGTTTTGTTCAGTGTACTTGGTTATATGTACTTAACCCTTTAACGCCAAATGTATCATATTTGATAAATGAGTTTTGAAGCCCTCTACAGGATCAGTGGGATATTTTTTGTCTTGAAAAACCTGATGTATACAAATAGATACATGCAATACACAGATAATCCACCGGGGGAGGGAGTCTTTCACCAGAGGCCTTTCCAATGACACCACAACACTGTCAGGAGGCAGAACTTTGCCTGTTTTGAAAAGGAATTACCAATTTGTTAGACATGTTTGTGTTACATTATGTTTTTGTTTATTCAAAAATAATAATATTTGAGCATTGAGACCTGATGTATCAAATCTGATACAAAATTGAAAAGTCCACAGAAATGGTTCAGAGTACCCCCGCTGCTCCTCTACATCCAGAGGAACTGAGTTGAGGTGGTTCAGGGTCTGGAAAGGATGCCTCCCTGATAAGATGTTGTAGGCAAGGGGAAGGACAACCAGGACACGGTGGCCAAGATGAGGGAGGTCTGGGGGCCTATGCTGCTGACCTCATGACCTGTAAGTCATAGAAGATGGACAAAGGTTAAAGGTTAACTCACTTTATCATCCCTGTAGGGAAATCCAATCTGTTCATTTTACCCATCCTAAATCAGTACATAGGATAGTGATCCAGTGATAATATTTCACCACATATGAATATAGGCTCTTGATGTTAATTTCATTAGTATATTAAAGGTTCAATGAGTAATAGTCATCTGTGCTTGTGTGTTTTGGGAAATGAGCATCCTGGAAGCCATTCATTTGTTGGCATTAGCTGAGTGCATTTCTAAACTAATGAGTATCTCAGACGCCTTCTTCCATGACAACTCAGAAAAATGACTGTGGCCCTGTTGTGTTTTTAATGATTAGACTTATGTAAGTGTCCTAATCTGTTAAAGTCTTTGTGTGTTTTGTAGTGTGATTGTTCTTTCTATCAATAAGATGTTATTCCCTGCCTTAAGATGTCGTCATTATCTAAATGTCACCCTGTACGCTAAATGTCACCCTGTGTGTAAACTGTTGTCATTATCATATGTCTACTGCATGCAGCAAGCATCTGACACTGCAACTTTTAGATATAAAAATGTGTTTCATTTGGAGGGTCAGCACAGATCTGTCCGATAATTGCTGTGTGAGCTCTTATCTGTGCACAAATAAGGCCTTGAAAGGAACAAAGCATTTGAAGACCCTAGTGCTGAAAGTACTCAAGTCACATTTTTGGACAATTCAAGTTGTAAGTTTAAGTCCATCCTATAAATGTTTTTCACAGACTTTTTTGTGACTTCAGTACTTTTAGCACCAGGGTCTTCATTTCTTCTTCAAGCACCTTGTCACAGAGTAGTGCTTTTCAGTCTTAAAATCCTACAATAACATCCCATAAACTCAGGATACGATTTGTTGTTGGGGGGGGGATCAACTCCACCTCTGGTTTTTACATCCCTACACTTCCAATCAATTAAAATAACAGGCAGGTTGTGACAGTTTTTTTCCACATTACTGGCACTAACGTTCACCTGAACCAATCTGTTGGCAGTGTCAGAATTTGCAAACGTCCCCACGCACTGGGGGGTGGGGGGGGTGAATCTGACAAATTCATGGGTCCCAGCATCTGTGTGTCCATTGGATACAGGTTGGAAGTTGTGAACATTTCATGTAAGAGCCACTGTATAATAGAGGAATAGAACCCAGGAGTTGGATGTTGAAAGTATGTAAAGTTTCACCTTTGTTTCACACCAGCGTTAGTTACGTTAGTTATGGACCACACCCCCACGTATATCACTGCTCCGACATAAAAAAATAAATAAATAAATAAAAAAGATCTCTTCCTCTGGTTTTTGGACAAATTGTACCCTGCATACACTGATGTAAACTCAAGTCAGTAAAGTCAAGGTAAGTCAGGTCTTTAATGTAAATCTACTCTAACGTTGTCCATCTGCATAAATGTTCATACACTTTGGTTTTTCTCATGACAAATTCATTTTTGTCATGATATTAACCAAAGTTTATGTCATGTTCTTTTTCTTTTCTCTTTTTTATTTTGCAAAATTCAAATAATTATACTTATTTTTTGTTTGGTCACAGTTAGTCTTTTTCAAAATAAGCCTATATGTATAAATCCATTACATTTTTATTATTCAAAGTGGGTCTTTTTCTCTATTACACAATGTTATTTTGTTTGTTGGATATAGTGCACCCTAATAATAATAGCAAAGACCTTGAATATTTTCTTTAATGGAATTCCAAAATTTCATAAATGCACCAAATATTACATTATTGTAACATAAATGCAAAATTAAATAACAAACTAATCACAAATAGGCTACCACAGAGCAGCCACCTCATCTGGTAAAATGTAGTTGGGTGTAAATGGGTTTATTTCATGATTTCAGACAGATTTCTTTCTTCTGTTTGGGTCAAAATCGTCTCTTTAGGCTGTAAAACTTGTGCTAAACGTTAAAAGTGTGCAGTAGTAGTTACTGTTAGCTGGAGTCGAGTAGCTCCAGCACAACACGAACTCCAACAAAAAGATTCTCTAAACACACAAGAATACATGACTTGCGCACACTGAACCTTCAAACACTCGGGATTACTTCAACATTGTCTTGGATTCTTATTGTGCGTAACCTAGGAGCCACTCTGAATGTAACACTCACTGTGAAGATGTAAGCCATAAGTTCATGTAAACACAAAAGCAGGCTGATGTTTTTGTCAGCAGAAAGAATGAAAAGACAATTTTTCCTTGACCTTTTAACAACAAAACAAACAAAGATGAAGATCAAACTATGGGAATTTACACTTATATAGAACATTTTCTTTACGCTTAGTTTCTGAATCATTTTAAACAAAAAATATTAACAGTAATGGAAGTTTATTTTCTCCTCAGGGTTTATGGGAAATAAGTGATGCTTTTTAAGTATCATATTAAATAATAGTCTTATATAGAAACTAGTGCGTTGACTCATGGGAATCCAAGGGTTTTAGAAGCAGTGGAGTTGATAAAATGGAGCTGAGGTAAGTTCACTGGTGTAACACACAGATTAGGAAGAAATATAATGGCCCTCGTTTTGTTTTGTATTGAAATCAAAAGTAACAGATAAGAATGTATTCATAGTTACCTTATATATTTCTTTGAAAGGGCTTTACATCATAACTGTATGACTTCATCACATTCACATAAGTTTAGTGGTGGAACACTGTTAGCGTGTTCTTTCGTTGGAAGCTCCAAGGAATAGTCCGGATTCTATTCGGTCTCATTTTTGTACATTTATTGAATTGACTTGATCTGATCACAAACAAAGCATAACTCAGCTGAGAAACCACATGGGCCACAAACAAAGCATCAGTCAGCTGAGGGCCACCCACCCCCACGGAGGACAGTGGAATGGCCAAGATCTCCTAAAACACTCCACTTTTATACATTTTGTAACTTGAGCCCCATTCTATGGCTGACCTCCCTTTGTAAGTAAGATGGGTTGAGTCAATGCACTGGTGTTATCGAATTCTAATTCACCTCCCTATACTAACTTCTTATCTCCTGTGGGCATGTAAATCATCTGTATCATGATTTGGGTGTGAATCGTCTCTTATCATATCACGAGATGCCACACATGTATCTTTAATATATCAGATTGGAGATGCTGTATCGTATCGGACACACAAGTACGATTCCCAACCCTGACATGAAGGCAGCAGAGGACTTTTACACAGGACGTGACAGTTTATTGTAATTCACTGTTGTCCTGTGTCTGGATCTGCTGAACTCAGATCAGACAGACCTGAGTCTGCACAGAGTGATCTGTCACAGCAAAGGGGGGGGGGGCTTTAACGGGCTGGGTCTGTCTGGGGACCAGCAGAGTGGAACTGGGCCACAGTAAGAACCAGACTAACCATGTTAGTGTCTGATTATAGCTGGACCCGGTTCTCCCGTCATGTCCCGGTGGGTCCCTTGATCCGGATCCAACCCCCCCACCCTTTGTGGCTTTGAATGGACTCCTCCATGGGCCGCCTGTTAGTCCATTGTAATTTTTAAAACAACAAATAACTCAAAAAGTATTAGTCGGTTCATCTGTCTGATCCTTGACCCAAAACACATGAGTCCTCCAAAAGACAAAGGCTAGATCTGTCCAGTTTGTCAGTTATAAAGCAGACACACATACATGCACACGCACACACACACACACACACACACACACACACACACACACACACACACGCACACACACACACAGGTCACTTGGCTTTTCTAATATAGAAATCTAGGTACTGATTCTGTAGATATAAGCCTCGTACTTAAGATCACAAGAACACAACAGATTCTCCTAAATCCCTCTAAATCTCACATACTGAACCTCTTATAATAGAACTCATTACTGCCTGTTTAAAACCATGTATTTATATTTTGTTTTAATACATGTATTCCATGACTCAATGGTACCATTATTTTTTGCCTTCACCATCTTATTTGTCATATTTTTTCTTTAGGAAGTGAAAAAAGCAGAACACACAGAGACAGAGAGAGAGAGAGAGAGGGAGAGAGAGAGAGAGAGAGAGAGAGAGAGAGAGAGAGAGAGAAAGAAGAGAGAGAGGAACAGATTTCTGTCAAACCTGAGAAAGAAGCTCCTCCGAGCTCTGAACAAAAGCAGATGTGATCGGAGGACGTTTCCAGATAGGGCTGATGTAACAGTTTACTCTGTGTTTCTGGTGTTCATTTCATTCACTCCATGCACGAACGTACTTTCTTGTTATCGAAGCCGTGTGTGTAGATGTGTGTGTGTGTGCATGTGCAATGTAAGGATGATCTGTAGCACCTGAGCGACAAGAAGAAGAACCACGGTTGCCATGGACACCAGCAATTATTATAGGATGCTAACAATTTCACAGGCAAACATGTTGAAAATAAGCATTATAATTTGTTCTGCAATATTTATACGCATAATATCAAATATATATTAATCCTCTGTGCGTGCTATGTAAATGACTTAACTTAAAGCAGATTAGAAGAACAAGCTGTAATTTCCTGCATTCTCTTATCCAGTCCCAAAGTGAAGCGTACATATGTTGCATGTTTCTTATTTCCAATATGTCTTTAAAAGTGTGCATCTTGGTATTAGGAACCGGTACTGAAAACTGAAGCAGGGTTACACTCGACAGAAGGAAGATTAAAGTTTCAAATCCCCATCAAAGCATATTTTAACTCTAATAAAGCCTCTCTCTGGCATATGGTGGTGTGTCAGTCGGTCTCAAAGGGATGGAGGATGTTATTCTTACTGTAGTGTTATCATCTTGTTACACGTGAAAAAACCGGATCCACATTTTTACAGTGAGAGAGTGAGCTCGGTGACAAACTATCCAGCTTGGCGCCAGAGTACAGAGTGTGTTCAGACACTTTTGCGCCAAGGGACCAATATATTAAATTTAATGGTGTCAAAACTGGAAGCTCTCCATTTTCCATACGGTCCATTGAGGGCAAGTAAATATTGTTCAAGAGGAGGAGGCTGCCAACAGAGGGTGCTGTGCAACAGGAGCGCAGAATAACAGGATTTGAGTTCAGCAGGCTTTCAGAAAAAGGGATAATTATATCTAATTAAGCTTGATGTCATCGTCCACGAACGCCTCCTACACATTTCAGTGATGACAACCGCATGAAGCATCTGGTTTTTTTAAGCAGGAAAAGAATTAAACACATAGACACTGTGCAGGTTTAATAAATACCTTCAATATGTCTGATCATCTGGAATGCACATGTACTATAGTCTGTTGTCTTCTGTGCAGGATCTGCTCTGAATTAAGGAGGAACCTGTTGAGAATGAAAGCATTAATGTCTCATCTCAACCTCACTGTATCCTTTTTCTTCTTCCTCTTCTTCTTTCAGTCATTCCACTCAATCATCAGCTACCGGTCTAGAGTAACCTTTCTTTTTCCCTCCATTCCTCTATCCATCTCCCGCCTCCTTCGTGTCTCCTCGTCGTCCTCACCTCCGCCTCTTTCCTTCTATCTATCCTGAGCGCCTTCACCGCTGGCAAACACAGTAAGAGCATGGCATGAAATGAGCCAACATATTCAACATGACATGCACATGCCTGAATTAAACCTCTACCATGTGCAGCAAATTCCCATTTCCACTCTTTATCTTGACTTGACATGTTCTTATGCTCGGTGAACTCTCCTCTCGTCTTTCTGTTTCATTATTTCTTCATATACACAGTGTTTCTGCGCTGAGCCAAGAAAAGGGGAATTTTGGTTGAGTTTGTTGAATTATAAATATTAGATCAACCCCTGAGCAATGGATAAAAGACAACGCTGGTATGCTAGTTTTGGTTAGTTTTTACAAGTGCATTGGTAGTTTTAGCTTTATTTGACGAATTTAACAGTTTTAGTTTTTATTTAGCTTTAGTGATGTTTTAGTTCTGGTATTATCAAAAAAAAGTTGATTTATAAAAGTTGCATGATGCTAGCTATGACTAAACTTCCTTTATCATATTGTGCTAAGCTATTTAAAGCTGATTTTACATCCAATTCTACTTAATTATTTCCATTATAATTTTGACTTAATTGTTCTTAATTGTTCCAAAAAGCCACAGATGACCAAAACTATCAACTGATTTCAACTGTTTAATTCCTGTTGATCCACTAATCTTATGCATACATGTAAATTATTGGTGTAAAATGCAGTTTATCATCTTTTCACGGTCATCAGTTATGACCCGTAGCGCCGTAGTGAACATGGAAACACTGTCATCTTCTACAACATTGATTCACCAGTAAAATCCATGGAGTTGGATCAGTGACAGTGGATGGAAATGCTTGGATTATGTTCAGTTAATGATATATTTTGCTGAAAAAGTCCCTTGTTAGTTTTTTTTTTTTTTTGTATAATAACCCACAACTTTAATATAAGATTTTTGTGACCATCTACATGACCAGTAAATTAAATATAGTAAAATATCTGATTTCACTGAAAAACAACAAAATACAGAGGATAATATTAGAATAGATGGTGTTAAATTGCTTAACCTATAACGCCAAACGTATCATATTTGATACATGATCAGTGTGATATTTTTTGTATTGGAAAAACCCGATGTATACAACTAGATACACGCAATACACAGATAATCCACCAGGGGGAGGAGTTTGTTCACCAGACGCCTTTCCAATGACACTCCAAGACTGTCATTAATGAGGAAGGAGGCAGAACTTTGACAATTTTGAAAAGGAATTACCAATTTGTTAGACATGTTCGTGTTATGTTGTGTTTTGTTTTTGTTTGTTCAAAAATAACAATATTTCTGCATTGAGACCTGATGTATCAAATATGATACAAAATCAACATGGAAATTGATATTTGAAAAAAAAAAAGTTGGTTGTTCAGAAGGACCAATAAAGGCTCCAGTTTCAATTTTCTGTCAATGATTTAATTGTTCAGGTTTTACAGAGTTAAGAAAGGTTAAAACAGCAAGAAAAAAAAAACATTTGAGAACTACCACCAAAGTAGCGCTAGGTCTTTACGGGTTAAAACTGTTATTTTCTGTTCAAATATTCCTAATACTTTCCATTTATTCCAATAAATGAGTTATTTTTCACAGCTCATTTGGGTTTTGGTTTTCTTTTTTATTAATAACCCTGACACAGACATAGATTTTTATAAGGTATTGATCAACTATTGACAAACTTTTTATTCCCTCGAGGCTTCATTCTAACCTTAAGCATAACCACACAGAACCACGACCCTAACCCTAACCTTAAACTGGTCATTATTTCAACTGTAACCCTTAAAACAATCTATCACCCTGTGGAGTGTAAAATGTTAACCTCGTTGGAACCTCATTACAGTTGAGTTCCCATGTGATTCTGTGATTTAAGCCTCTTAATATACACACCATATTTCAGCCATGATGAGCCATGGCTTTTTTGTGTGGCGTTTGACACACTCTTGAATGTTCCTGTATACTCCTGAGAGGCCATTTGGAATCTTTTTTTTTTTTTTTTCTGTTTATTGTAGTATCATCTCATCCCTACTCAGTGTTTACACCCTTAGACTCAATAATATAAACCCACTGGTCCCACTGCTCACACAGGGATCAGATACAACAGCTCCAGCCTAACAGAAGATGAAGGACAACGAGCAGGGGAATTATCCAACTGGAGCGGCAGCTTGGTCGTCTCAGCCATTTGCACATTAATTGTTTGGTCTTTGCGAGTGTGCCGGTCTCATATTGTGCCTGCGTGCTCGTCCTGTTGTCCGTGCCCTCGAGACGTCCTTGGCTGAGAGCGTCTACTCTGGGAGTGAGGATGTAATCCTGGTGATACATGGTAAACTCCTGACCTACCTGAGCATTGGCCTCTCTGTTAGATGTTATTACGCTTGCCTCTAATTGCTGCTGACATTCATTTACCCACTAAGGCTATCACCTTCCCCATTAAACCACTGACTTCTGTCTCTGGGTTTAAGCCTGTGCTGCAAAGGAGTGTGTGTTTGTGCATACTGCAATCTATTCACTTCAGTCAAGGGGAATGTAAAAGTGGCTGTGAGTGACTATCCTGCAGCTGTAAGAATATTAGAATACTGTTTATATACTGTAATCAAAGCAGGTTTTTTTTTCTAATTCCCTTCCTCTGTCTACAAACACAAACCAAGCTCCCTTATGTGCTGCAAAACAGGCACCGTCTTATCAGCACTCGCTCAGAATGACAGTATTCACTATATGTGCAACCGTGCCACAGCTTGATTACACAGGGACTTATCATCCCAGAACATGCCACAGACCCACCTGCATTTTGCTGGGTGGCACATTGATTTAAGCTCCCATGTAATATTGTTATGTGTATTCTGAGGCCACAGAGCTGCACGAAGCAGAGCCACCACCGTGCTGAGTTGTTGATTCTTCATTATTTCTCATGCATTCTGAATAAATTTTTTGCCACTCGTTGCCCTGTTTTTTTCCACCTGAAATGATAATCAAATCATAATGGGGTGTTGAAATAATACGGTGGTCGTCCAGAGGATGAAATTCAACTTAATGTCTTTGGGATATTAGAAAATGAAAATTGGAGTTCGTGCCTGTGTAGGTTCAGATGTGTCTGTGATGAAGCAAAAGTAAAAGAAGATTTAAAAACAACAAAAGCACCATCATCAGGTCATAATATGAAACTAGATGGCCAAAAGTTCATTCAATGTCTTAGTCTACAATATTATTCAATCATAAAGTGTATTTCCGTCCAGGTGTCATTTGCATTTTCAATTTGCACATAAAACCACAATAGAAATTAGGAAATTATGAAA
Organism: Ostorhinchus cyanosoma; assembly: GCA_029814465.1. Taxonomy (NCBI): domain Eukaryota; kingdom Metazoa; phylum Chordata; class Actinopteri; order Kurtiformes; family Apogonidae; genus Ostorhinchus; species Ostorhinchus cyanosoma. Next base: position 26,777,219 of record JAPTYQ010000008.1, read on the forward strand.
AAGAAAAATCATTTAAAAAGTATGGAAGCTTGGAGAAAGCTCAGATTTAACAAATAATTATGTGTCTCCATGTGTGGTCCAGTAAAGAGATTCCAAGGGTCACTGAATTAACCTGCAAAGACCCGATCTGGACCTCTGCCTACCGCTGTATTTATTATGTTTGACTCTATCTATCTATCTATCTATCTATCTATCTATCTATCTATCTATCTATCTATCTATCTATCTATCTATCT
>JAPTYQ010000008.1:26792229-26809616 GCA_029814465.1 Ostorhinchus cyanosoma
CCTCCACCCCCCCTCCTCACTTGCATCAGGAGCCCTCCAGGCAGGAAGGCAGCGAGTCAGCCTCTTCCTTCCCTTCACAGAAGAGAGGAACCTGGACCGTGTTGGAGTGGGTTCCTGCATGGGCTGGGAGTTCCTGACAGGAATTTGACCCCTGGACTGATGACATTATGAGGAAAAATTGTGAATTCCCTTTCAGCAGACTTATAACCTCTACTGATGGTCTTTTATGATAATGTGGCAGCTACAGAAACAAAAGTGTGCACATGCAGACCTACTTTTACTGAGACAGTTTATTTGCAGTGACCGCTCTGCTATCCCGTTGTTATTATTTTTTTTATTTCAAGAAGAATACCAAAGAAGAAATCTGGTGTGCAGGCCCAGTATGAGGAGTGAGTGATTCTATCTGATGCATTGCGAGCTGAGCGGCCCTCCCTCTGGGCAGTTCAGCTTTGCCTGAGAAGGAAGAGCCTGTGTGCTGCTGCTGCTGCTGCTCTTCGACGTGCGTGTTTTGTCTGTGCGCGACAGAGTGCGTGCGTGCGTGGAGCGGGTGTGCGTGTCGGGAGGAGAGACATTGTTCCTTGACGTCACCGCTCAGCCCAGCCTGCCGCTGCTCTCAAACACGTCTTTGTTATTCCGAGGCTTCCACCGGAGACTGGTTGGCCATAAAACCCGGAGTCCGGTCGTAGAGGAGTGGGATTGAGGTTTCCAGGGTTCAAGAGTGGAAAGGAGTCTGCAAACAAGACAAGGCAAAGAGGGGGCATCCTCACACATAAGCAGGCAGTAAGAATACCCTGGGAATGTTTACTGGTGCCATGTCAAGGGAATAAAAGCAGATCAATAAAGTGGAAGTTTGTTTCAGCAGGATGTTTTTCACCTCATAACAACATAGGCGACTTTCCATCATAAACAAATGTTATCGCCTTATTACAACATGTAGCCTCATATACAAGAAACTTTTCTAATGATGGTGTAAAATGAAGAGGCACCTTAAAGTTATTAATAAATGGAATAACAGTTTGCTGTATTGCATTTCGACAGCCATATCTACTGTAAAACTCATAATCCACCAGTAATGTGTATTTAAAAATGTAAACCCAGTAAAATTCAGTTGGGATTGTATGTCAAATTACTCTGCAGTTTTATAAACACTGTTACCAATATTGTAAACATCACCAGTTATTATATTATAGCTACCTTCCTTAAATATTCCATGTAAAACACTCATTTAAAGCTTAAGTTTTTTTTCTTTTTTTTAATAGTATATTTTGTATGCACGCTACATATTAGGTCTTTTAAATGCATAAGGTGTACTGCTAAGTACTTTTGTAGTAGCTGACAACCCTTTACTAATTAATTTATGAATCTAATTTCTCTGTTTATTCTGTATATCTTACAAAATGGTGAAGATTATACTGTTGCACAGATGTAAAAAATGTTTTTTTTAATTATTAATATTGTTATCATTATTATTGTTGTCTGAAAGAACCGATAGGTACGAATTAAGATATTATTAACTGTTACATTTATTATGTACTGGAGAATAAGAAGACTAAATCCACTAACAGATAAAAACATGAATAATGTGGTGTGTGTGTTTAGCATGAGGCTAAGGTAACGGGGTTGTAAATGAGACAGAGGCAGACAGAACAGGGCTGAAGCCGCACTCCCCTCCGGTGTGAAACGTGCTGTTAGCAGGCCATTAGCGTGTACTTACCCCTTTAACACACGGTGCCCTTCCGCCGGGATCCGGGCCGGGTTTTGTGCGCAGCCGCAGAGCACGGCTCTCTGGTAACTGAATAGCCAGTGTAATCTGACACTTCAACTTGCCGTGCTCTACGGTAGTTGATTCAGTCACTCACTCACACCGTCTCCGGGGCTCTCACGTCGGCTTTGTGAAGTGGAGACAGAGGCAGAGCGGAGGACGGAGGAGCGCCGTAAACACGAGGGTTTTTACGAGGAAACCAAACGCGGATTTTACCCACTGAGCTCCGAGCTGAAAGTAAGTTTCGCGCCCGGTTTTGTCTGCTTTTTGTGTTGTTGTTGCTGCAAAGCGGGGTCGGAACGTGTGTGCGGGTTTACCCAAGATGGGGTTCGCCTCCCGCTGGACGGACACTACCTGCTAACAATAGGGTGACCTCCGAGAAACCTCCAGCAGCCGCCGATGAACTCGTGTCAGGGGGCAGATTCAGTTCGTTCCGTGCGGACGCGAACGCAGCGGCGTGATTTCCAGCCCGCTGTTGTATCCTGTGTTTGCATGACTTACGCTGGAGCGAAATAAGCAAAAGTCAGCGTGTGTGCAGGAACATGTCACGGGAGGCAGAGAGACGGTAGGAGAGGAATTTGCAGGTGTTTGTGTGGGTGAATGTGTCGGTCAGCTGATGGCACGTCTGATGCTAAACTGAGAATGTGTGTCACTTAGCTAACAGTCCACTGTGTGTCTAGGCTTGTCGACTCCCCTGAAGCTTATTATCAGCTACCTGTTGTAATGCAATTAGCAGCATGTCTGTCTGCTACCTTTGTTAGGTCTGCTTCAAGAAGACTCATGTAACGCTGCTTCAGGTGCACTGATATGGCTAATAGTGGTGATTAGATCCGTGCAGGATTCATTCAGAGATCAATGACTCCCAATGTGGGGTCATTGGAGTCCTAAAGGGGTCTCCACTGGGATAAACACAGCTCACATAAGTAAATGCATGTCAAATAGATAATGCAAGGGTTGGACTATAATGCAATGTGTCTATAATGTGTTAACCCTCCCCTTCAATTTGACCCCCCCCCTTCTCCTCCTCCTCACAAGCCCACCTTAACATTTCCACTAAGAAATGGGTCTTTCACCCTGGATTCCTTGACATCAAACAGTCTGAATCCTGTTTTCTAATCTCTGTCTTGTGTGGATGAGCAGCAGCCAGCAGCCCTCATCGCCTCAAGTCTGGCGGACCCTCCCCGTTAAATTCCTCCGTCTGGATGTGAGGCCAGCCGGGGCAGAGCGAGGCAGAAGAGGGGGGTCCTGGCAGGAGCAGGAGGAGGAGACTGCCGCTCTTTCATTACCATGCACCCTGCTACAGGACAGTTAAACTTTGGGAGGGGGTTAGAGGAAGCTTTGTTAGAAAGCCAGAGAAGTTTAAAGCGGCATAGGAGCAAATTAGGAGGGATTTGTTGCTGCTATCCACTTGTTGACTTGTGTTATTCTGTAACTACCTGTGTATAATGACCTGACAAGGCTACTACAAGTACTTATTAATAGGTGTCACCTGCAGCAGTTAACTCCCCTTTCCTAAAATACCTGACACACTTACAGTTAAAGTAAACACTGCAAGCGTACAAAAACACTGCGTTTCTTGCAGAGCGATTGCATTGGATTGCAAATGTTCTTGTTACTGTGTCCACTCACTTGCTGTGTGTACATCAGTTGAAGTAAACACATTTCCATTGGGTGCACCTTCCACTGCCTCCTTGGTAATTTTAATAGGTGATGTAATGAAATAGTTTCAGCAGAAACACTTGTCGGCAGAGGCACATTAATTAGTGCCATTTTTTTGTTGTTGTTTTTTTTCCTTCCTTCCTTCATCTTCTTCTCTTTCTCCTGACAAACTGAGGCAGTGTTAGTCATCTCAACAAAGCATGAAAAGAAGGCACGCTTGTTCAGAGGAGCTTACCTGATAAATTGTGAAAGAAAGAGGGCAAGGAATTAAAGCCATCTGCAACTGTTTCAAACTTGGATGTGTGTTTATGTGAGTGTGAGAGTTTTCTTTCCTTCTGTTGACTCTCCTGGGGCCTCTCTGCACCAGCCAGCCAGGCTGCGAGACAAGACAGGAGAGTGTCGGCTTCACTAAACAGGCTAAAGGCTGACTCACTTTGAAAGGAAATTTGGGGTTTTCTCAAAGGCTGCTGCTCTATATGGGGCTGCGTGCTAATATCGGTACTCACTGGAGATCTTGCTGTCCACGCCATCAGTTGAAGTTTGTGGCTCAAAATAAAAGAGGTGACTTCTAAAGAGAAACAAATGATAAAGTCATAAATCAGAGATACTGTGATGCGATGGCAGTCAGCCTGCATACTTAGAATATTGCAGATGGCTGTAGCTTAAACATCTACTCTGTGCACGATGGTAGTTTGGATTCAGTGACACGGAACAGCAAGGTGTGAAGCATGCAAAACTGATGATGCTTGAATAGAAAAATCTGCATTTCAGAATGATTATTCATTTGTATTGTCACTGAAATTGCAATATTGTATAACTTTTTTTTTTTTTTTTTTTACCAAATCATGGAGACCTTGTACAATGTAATTCTGTGGTTGAACTTGGTCAGAGGTGGTACCGTCATGGTCATGTGCACTGCGACTTCAACCGGTTAAAGTAAATACTTTGTATAACCAAATGAATGATAACATTTATCCTCCTACTGTTAAAATGCATTAATAGTGACTTTATCATGCAAAATCAGGTCATGTATGACATGTATTATCTCAGTTTAGACACAGAGCTTCATTTATGGCAGTATGTCTCCTTGGGAGCAGCAGCATGAAGGTGACTATAATACAGTGCAACGATTAAGATATTTTACGTGAAGACACCAATCAGAGTTTTGTCAGGACCTGCACTGTGCACAATATTTGTTGGAGGTAGCTACCTTTCAAATATCTGTTACGGAAAATCCCTGTAGTATACTGTAAATACTTTAGGACGAGCAGAGAATACTACTTAAAATCTGTGCCAACACTTAAATGCCATTCATTTGTTGACAGTCATTCCTCGTCCTCATCCAGTATTGTATGCGCTGTAAAGAAATCCCCTTGTTTACACCGTTAGAAATGTTAGAAATCGGGGACAAACAGTACAGGCAGTGTTTCCCTGCTGAGCTGCAGGGTACAGATACATCCTGGTAGTTGCATTTCCAGGTCTAAACAATGGCAATAAAGCTTCCACTGCAGGACAAAGCCACACACTTGTTTTGGCTAACCGAGCCTGAAGCTTCATATTAAGGGATTGCAAGAAAAATGCACTTCTCCACAGAACTTTGTCCACTGTTTCATATATTAACGATGCAACAAGGAGAGGTATCTGTTTATACAAATAATGCACAATGCACCAGGGGGTTTGTGTTTTTGTTGCTTTGACTGTCAGCAGGATTACTCAACTACTGCACAGATTTTCATCAGACTTGGTGGAAGGAAAGAGGATGAGCCTTAAAACCCTGTTTATAGAAATGTTATATAGATCCATACATATTACTTTGCTTAGACCATTTGATTGTATTACAGTACTGTGCAGGATTAGTGAAGGTATGGTCTCTCATGCTGCCTTTCTAGTTTTCATTACTGATTAATATGCTGGTTTGTTTTTTTTGATTAATCCAATTATTATGTTTATGAGGTGTGAGAAAATACTGAAAATAGCTGCTCTACTTTCCCCAAGAGAAATTAATTTAGCTTTTTCATTTTGCTTATCTGATTGATGAATCAAATACCTCCAAGATTACTTTGATTATAATATTTGAAAAAGGCAATCTTTAAATGGAAGGATTTTCCTGACTCTTATAAGGCTTTGGTGTCGCCATTTTCCTGTGATTTTGTGAAGCACAGACACCAAATTAATGTAAAAATAAATGTGAAGAGAATCACAATGAACTAAATGACCTATTCCAGATCTAGAGTTTGGAGATCATCCACAGTGGGTAACTTTTTATTGTTTTACGTGTTATCAAGTCTAGCTTTTCTGGGTTTTTGTACACATATAGTGTAATAATGCAAATAATTGTCTAAATATGAAATTGTAGATTCTGTATTGAATAATGTAATATTTTGGTATGAAAGGACTCCTAATCCCTAGTGATGCAGCTATGTCTTCCACAAACTAGAGCAAAATACTGTAATAATGTAAATACTGTAATAATGTCAAATATGTAAAAAATAATCCCCCCACACACACACACACGCACACACACACACACACACACACACACACACACACACACACACACACACACGCACGCACGCACACACAAACACAGTGACAGACTACCAACACAGCATCCATGCTCTTTACAGACTTAAGAAAAATCTTGAAATAGTCACACACTACTGAAGTAACTGACTAACCATTACAGACCTGATGTTTATATCCAAAGCAGAAGCAACAGATGAGTAAGAAAAGAACACTCTGATACTACGAATCAATATAGAGGCTGTATAGTATTAAATAAAACTTAAACTTTTTTTAAAAAAACCTCTCTTTATCACTCATCAGTGATTCTAAAACAGGTCAGGCAACAAGTTCCTTTACAAATTAAATGAGGAAGATGGTTTTTAACACCTGCAGCTATTTCCACTGCGCTTATTCACAGATACAGTAAGTTAGTGCACCTTACACTCTATCTTTGAACTTGACGCAATAAGATAACGCAGATTAAAAGGGTGTACTGGAAAAAATGGCTAATTGCTTGTGTCTGAGTAATTAGCTTTTTGTTACTCGGCAATTTTACCGTGTTTATGTGTCGGCACAGCTGTAGCCCGCTAAGCACTTAAAACCTGGCGAACACTAATCAATGTTTTGACAGCCTGACATTTCATGTAGCGGCTCACATCGTTTTGTGGAGCGCCGTGAAATACTTGCTGCCTGTTCACTTGACATGGATTCTTGTTGTCTGGTGTCTCGCCGTCAGCCTGAACCCACCCACTCGTGTCCTGAGCAGAAGTCAGCTTTTGTTTCTGTCTCTTTTTTTTTCCTCTAACGCTTTCTGTCTCACTTGTGGTTCAACTTGGCAGTACTTTTCATCTAGACGGAGCCTTTGTTTTCAGTGTGCCTATTTTGGTCTTTAATAAGGAAAAAAAAAATCTTCTGTTGCCTCTCAGCTTTTTAAAGACTAATTTTGAGAATGAGGGCTTCGAGGGAGTCTACGGAGCTGCTGTTGGAAATGTTTCACTTCAAGTTGAGGTTGTGCCCTCATGTCAGACACTTCACTACTTCCTAAGCATTGTAATTCTATCTGTGAGTGTACGGCGCTCGTCAAGTCAAAACCTGGTAATTGCAGTGGAACTAATCTACAGAAAATGAAGCACCCAGATGTAAGTCATCCCGCTGAGTGTGATGACATCAGCTTGGTACAGAGAGCCAAACATGGATCAGCATGAAGAGGCGGGAGTGGAAGGTGCGTGTGTGTGTGCGTGTGTGTGTAGAAAAGCTCTTCGCCACATGCCTGTGACCGCTGTCCTTAAAGCTGCAGACCTTGGACTGTGGCTGGACTTTGCGGTGGGTTTACTCAGAACAGTCGGTGTGAATAATACTGAGTCCTTGAACATGAAGCCTCAAGAAGCGACACATGGTACTGTTGAGTGACCGTGGAGCTCTCAGGTGTTTGAATGTGTTTACCAGTTTGCAGTTAAAGCAGAGCGGTGAAGGAAGGCTTGAACTCAGGAAAACCCTTCCCCGGATAAATAAAAGACTGCACAGTGTTGACTCCAGTCCCTGTACACAGCCCAGTGGAACAGGGACCTACAGTGACTATAGGAGCCTAAGGGCACATTTTTACACTTAGTGGTATTGGTATTTTTTATGCAACATCTGATATATTAATTTGACATTGAGTAGGTTTACATAACACACAAAAGATTATTGTGTTTGTCCGACTAATACTGGGCTTTGAAAGTACATATAAATGTTAGCTCGACTGAAATTAAAGTTTTACAAATCAGACTAAAGACCCATTTATGCTCATATTACGTATGTAAATAGGTACGTTAGTTTCAAACGTTAAGCGTCACTCCGTTTGAACTTCCATGCGTCCATTGCACCCTGAAATAACATATTGACCAACTACCAAGAAGAAGAGTGAAGTCAATAATTACAAATATGGCGATGTCAGAGGAGGTATTTGTAATGTTGATATTGAGAATATTTGTTGTTGTACATATGGCAGTGGTTTCTGACCAACTCACGCAGTCGCTTTTTTAAATGTTGCACCACTTCTGGAAATTATTCTCTTCAAATCTCAACACTGCCCCCACAGTGTCCAGCAGTTCTGCTCTGTTTGGGTTTGCAATCCGCACGCTCCCAGAGTACGGACGAAAATACGCACCAGGTGAAGGGACAGACAGGTCGCTCCTTTTATACATATTTAACGCTGAGCATCAATGGGCCTCAGATAATGCCACTGAAAGTCAATCTCGTCCTGCATGTAAACAGACCAGTTGGACTGGAACAGGACGAGGTGTTTCGTGCATTTGTGCACCAAACCCTGACTCGGAAGTCAAACAGGCTGCATCTGTTCTACACACAAAATGGACTGTACTGAAATGAATTTGCTACATTGTCCATTGTTGTACCAGTTTACCACTGGGCTAGTAACTTTCTAACTCATTGCTGACTATTATTGTGGTCTTCGATGTCGTATTTCAAACACAAACGGCCCAATACTAATAAGCTGAAAGAGTGCATAATGCCACCTATTGTAGAGGAGGTCACATGATTTCAATGGTAAATCGATAACAGTCCTGTGGACGTAGACCGGGACACAGACAATAGTCCAATTAAACGGCTTCGATGTAGCTTGACTGAGCTCTACATGTAATGTGTGATTTGTCTGTCTGTAGTCACGGCTCAGTGCTCTTGAGCAATGCCCTACGTTATGCAGGATAACCTTACATCATACTTAATAGCCTATACACACTTATCTGTATTATTTAGAGTACTTATAAAAGTAAACTCATTTGATAATCCCTTCATTTCACTTATCATGCTTGTATACTTAGTTGCTTTTATAATTTAAGTATTTTTTATAATCCTTCCAGTTTGATGTGAAAACTCACAGTTGGATGTGTTGAGCCAAACTGATTATGAGGCATCACAACAAGACTCTTTTACTTCAGTAGGTTCTATCTTCGTGTTAGTTCGCTAACACATATATTAAAATTGGAGTGGGTTCTATCTTCATTCCCAGTTCCCTGGCTGTCCTTTATTTAATGTCTGCTCCAGCTTTTTATACACATATAATAACGGTTCCAAGGCACGCATGTATATTATATGTGTTTTGTTTTTTTTTTAATTGAAAAATGTTATTTATGTTCTTGCAGCAGGAAACCCAAACCCCCCACTAGTCCACTAGGTCTTTCCCAGATGGGGGCAAAATGCTGAATATACTCTTGACCATAGGCTCACTAAGCTTTGCTGACTTTCTTGAAGGATAACGTTCAGAAACAACATGAAATAATGGTACTTTTTAAATAACCACCCCCCACCTGAACCCACATAGGATATCCAAGAACACTGAAAACCTGAACTTGTTGAAATATTTCATAATTACAGTTTTTTGTTTGATTTAACACTGTACATGGCTTTCAGTAAAGTTTTGCAGTGCAGTTAGACAAAATTTTAATATCAAGGCATTCATTTTTGTTGTTTGTTCTAATATTACTCATCTATCTTTTAGTTAGTTTTTTTTAGATAATTGTGTAAGTATGAGGCAATCAAAGCCCAAGTTCATATTTGAAGCCGGAACCCACCCGGCATCAGGGGGACCAGGTCTTCTAAGTGCTTCACTCCCCTGTCTCAGAGAAAAGCAGAGTGCAGACAGAGGAGAGAGAAGTTTCTGGCCTGCCCTGTCACCGTCTCATGCATGTTTGATTTGATGTTCCTTGAGAAACGAGCGCAGGGGACGTCACAATGGCCATGTCCTGTTCCCATCCGTTGAGACGCTGGGACCTCTGAATCATAAATGACACCCTGCTTCACCAGGAACAATATGAGAGTCAGAGCCCGCACAGGAGGAACAAAATGTTCCCTCTATCCATCCATCCATCCATTCGCCCACCGCTGCCGCCTGCACTCAAGAGTTCTCACCATCGCAAGCAATTACCCTCACTTTTTTTACTGCTGATGAAATCCTCCTAGAGCCTGTCTCAGCTGCGTTTGTGTGTCTGTCTTGGCAAGACCGAGAGATGAAGGGCTAGAGAGAAAAAGAGATAGTATGTGTCTGAGTGAGTGGCGTTGGCGTGTGTCTGTTTGGCTTGTAAATCCTGTTTAAGCCAAACAAACTCATTGTCTTCATCCTCCAACTGTGTATGTGTGTGCTCCCCCCCCCCTCCCGTCCTCTCTGCCTCCTTTTTTGAGTTGTAAGTACAGTCACTAATTAGTCCCCTCTCCCTCTTCATGCTGGGTCAGTGGGTTTACGGTTGCACCACTGATCTGCTGTGTTTGCCTTGTCTCTCCTGATACCGGAGCATGCCTGCAAGCCAGCGTCGACTGCAGCCTCTTCCAAGAGGTCTTCACACCTTCCACAGTGTCCCACATGAGTTCATTTGCCAGACAGACACTCAGGACTAGGTTTGCCTTAGAGCCTCGTTCTAATGCCTGTAGTACCTGAGTTCATGCCAGGCGTTAGACTCCACTAAAACCTTTACTACTGCTAACCACAGCCTGTATCAAAGAGGTATGTGTCGCCTTTATGAAAGTACCCGTGGCTTTCAAGACTATTCATTTGCCACCATATTCATTTTGGTGCCAGAAGTAATCATTGTCATTCCTGATCCACACTAGAAACCTTAGTGGCTCTATCCACGTCAAAATGCAGCTATTTCCTGTCACAAGCAATTTCCAGCAGTTTTGCATATGTAACTATATAAATAATGTCATCTGGTTAACAAGCTAACTGTAGCTAACATTGGCTAGCACACTAATTACAGTTTGCCAGTCCAACACTGAAACAGCAAAATATATTTTAAAAACCTTAAAGATTAAAATTTTCTGGAAAAAACATGTTTGTCCCAGCAGCTGCACAAGCCAAAGAAAATGCAGCTAATCTTGTATTTTATCAGCACATATTTATCAGTATAATAAATCTACAAAAAAGAAAAGCATGTATTCATGTATATTTAGCAAGACTGAATGTAGTCTTAATGAAACAAAATCGTTTTTTTTTAAGTCTTATTTTATTTTGAAATACTTGCTTAAGTAAGTAGCTGCATTCACACATGCATAGAACAAGTCAGGTTTCAGCTATAGCCCTAGGAGTGACAGCTCTATTAGCATGAGAACATCAAGCTAATGCTACTGCAAAATACTACTTCTGAGAAGATGTTATGTGAAATGCCAACATGCCATTCCAGATAAGTGCAAAAATTTAGATGCATACAGTTGTTTATATGTGTTTAAGTCACCTTTAAGTGGTGTGTAGAAATAATAATCAGCGCTTTACAGGCCTAATTAACAGGCTAAACAACTGCCCGAAGACTGACGGATTTTGAAACAATGATGACGTAATGCTAATTTTAGCTAGCTAACATATGCTAATGTATGTGTAAATTTCATGAAACATTTGTGTGATTAAAATCTTTTGACAGTTTGTGCAACCTCTCAACCATAACTACACTAGAAAGTCCGATCTGACAGTGAAATTGAGCTAACGAGATACTTTCTATTCAGTCAATAAAAGGCCATTTGACTGACATGGAAGCCTGTTAGCCTTAGAATATTATTATATGTCCAAATAAAATAAATGAGACCACAATGTTTCCTTTAAAAAAATGATAAACTTGTATAGATTTCAAGAGAGGAGCCAATGTTTTTATGAATGGAGCCTGGATTTTTTGGAGGTTGTTTCTAGTGTGGGTCAGTGGTATTACACTCAGATACGTGTGTATTCAAACCATGGTTGTTGCCTCTTGCTTCTGTCTTAGCAGCTACAGTGGAGTCAGTAAGGTACAACTTGTTACTGTTTATCTCCAAACACTAGCAGTACAAAGGTGATGCAAGTGAACTTTACAGAAATGAACTGTACACAGTGTGTCACAGTTTGCACAGCATGTTGTGACTCTGTTGTGTATTGCCTGTTGTGATTTATCATATAACGATAATATGCTCTGTGCTGTGTTTATAATATCATTTGTGTGACTTATCTAGTTGGTACTGTTGTCTCTAACAGTACACTGTGATGCCGGTTTTCTGGTGGAAGTTGCGTGGGAGATGGAGAGTGATGGCAAAGATTCTCTGAGGGCGGTAAATTTGTCTCTAACACGACCTCCAGGGATACATTCTTCCTTCTTTTCTGACAAAGTAAATTAACCAAGACTTACTAATGCAAAGGAACAGCAGTTATTCTTGCAATTTCTCTGTTGTGGAGGGAGTCGTGCAGTATCTGCTCTCAAATAATGGTAATGCTTCAGCACACAAGTGCCGCACAAGATGAAATGTTTTGTCTTTAATTGTAGCTGGTAGAAACGACCACTCACTAGGTGCTGATTTTCCACTTGTGCTTTTGCTCCGTTAATGAAGCCAGTTGTGGTTGTTACAGAGAGCCACTAAATCATAATGCCACCTAACATTGAGCTCCACTGCCAACAGCTGTAGACTATTTTGCTTTTCGACATCGCTCAGTGACAGAAAAGTCTATTACTGTATGCAGTGTGTTTGCCCGTTTGGTGCCCTCCCTTCGTTTTTGACACTGGCGATTGAGCCAGGCGCTTTCCCAGGGTTCTAAGGACTGACATCCCTTTCATTTTCCCGCCTGGGCGGCTCAGATAAAGGGGCATATTTTAAACCTCTGTGTGGATACACCAACTGTAAAGGGAGACGGGCTGGTGGGCTGGGCCACAGCAACAGAATTAACCTCACAGGGAGGGTGAAAGAGGGATGGAGGAGGAAGGTGGTGGTGGGGAGCATTGGGGTGAGGAGGAGTGAAACAAGTGCAGAGGCAAAGAATCTGAAAATCCACTTTATTAAACAATGATCTCAGCAAAGCACAGTGTATTGGAGGGAAAGGTACAACAAGCAAAAGCAAAGGAAGAGATAAAGTGTAGCTGGCTGCAGACTTGGATAGACTTTGTAAAAAAAAAAAAAAAAAAAAGCACCGCAAATATCACTAACATTATCTGCAATCTCAGCACAGATAACCCATCTCTCTTGTTTATTCCCAGTCTATTAAAGGGGCAATGTGTTTCACCACTTTTTCCCCCCCTCATCTCCTCCCCTTACAAGTATGTCCTCCTAGTAAACTAAAGCCACGCTGGAAGCCGTTGTTTATCATATCAGTAATGAGAGCAGGCTAATCGTGTGTATTCCGGAGACAGCAATGATACACTGCTTGGCGCTTGCCAGGGATCAGCCTCTAAACAATGTTTATCATTGTCTCCCAGGGCTCTTTAATTATCTGGCAACATTATTGACAAAACAGCAAGGGTCTCTGTGTTTTATGACTTTAAAGCATGCTGGTATAGCTATTGTTCACTAATGTGTTTGTGCTTCAGTGATTGGATTTGATCTAATTATGGAAGCATATGTTTGCAGTTTACTTTTAACTTAAATATGTTTTGATTGATTCTGAACAATACGGTTGTAAGTAATGATTATATTTTCTAAAATTGATTAATCTTCTGGTTGGTCAATTGATTTATGAATTATTTAGGGCTGCAACCAACAAGTATTGTTAATTATTTTCGCAATTAATTCATTTATTTTTTCTTTAAGGTGCTAGAAAATGGAGAAAACTCTTTAAAAGACCAAAATGAGATTAATGTCATGTTTGGTCCACAACCCAAAAGACAGAAGTTGGAACATATTCAAGTAGAAATCACTTAATTGATAATAAAAATGGTAAATGTTGATTGCTTTTGTAGTCAATAACTAATCGATTAATGGCTAGGGTATCATTCACGAATGATCAGTAATGCTACCAATACGGATGCCTTGGCTTCAATACTAGCTCCTAAACAATAATATAAATAAGTCCTTAAAATAGATCAAACATCAAGCAAAGTGTGATTCTTGACAGTGATTGGATTCAGTGTTGGGGTGAAGCTTGTTAAAAAGTGACGCAGTTAGGAGCTCTATATATAAAGGTGTTACACTCAGAAAACCTAAAAGCATCACCCAGTATTGTTCTTTATTTGCATTGGGTGCAATGTCAAAGTGATGGCAGCGCAACGGGACATGAAACAGGTCCTAAATTGCATCGGTAATGGTGTTAGAAAGGTCCCAACTTGGTGAAAGCTACACAAGACATATTAATCTAACTGATTATCAAGAAGCCCCCGAATAATTTCCTGTCGCCAATAGATCTATTATATAATGATCTGATCCTTTTAGGGTTTAACAGAATATAGGGTTTGCGGAAATGGCCGAATTGAACTGATAAGACACAAGATAAAGAAAATAAATAACAACTAAAACCACTGTTGAGAGGTCTTTTCCACAGTTTTCTGGCATTTCCTATGACTTATTCAATCAGTCATTTTTTCCCCCTAGGTATAATTTCTAGTATAAGATATGACTTTATTGATCCCAATTGCAGTATATACGGCAGCAAAACTACAAAAACAAGTGCAGACATGCAGAAACACTGAAATGACTGAGTGACAAATGGAGAATCTTCTATTTATGTTACTTGTCCTTTACATATATTCATATTATTGACATATTTGCAGTATATTTGCATATGAAGTGGGTACTGATATGATACGGAGGGGATTACTGTGAGCTGTTGTATACCGGTACTCTGATGGCTGTGGGAAGGAATGACCTGTGTAAGGAAGGAATAAAACCTGTCCTTCCTTTTCCTTGCGGTGCAGTGTTAAATTATCTATATTTAACACGACCACTTCTGTTAAGAGCTCCTCTGTGTCTGCCCCCGTCTCTACGACTCCCCCCTTCCTCCAGATTATATACATTAGCCTCATCTAATACACTTATTACACACACCTCAGCCGTATCGCTTTCACAACCATCCCATAACCTTTACTCGACTGCCTGGCGGGAGTTGAGTAGAAACTGAATGGCATGTGTTGACATTGTTAAAGATACACGTGAGGACGTCACACGTTTCATGTCTGACTCATATATTTGGGAGGAGAGGGAGGGGTAGGGCCCCCCGTACGACATACATACATACATAGAGCCGGGCCCTGCAGCATCTCCAGGTTGTTGCTCAACGTCGCACCAACACAGTTCAGCCTGAGACAAACAAGAAGAAGTGGAAGTATGTGCTGGTTAGAGGCGATCAGCGACAACAGTAGACGCATAAACACGGCTCTGAAATCTGAATAATGACCAGACAGCGTGTTGTTACCGTCTCCTCCACCGTCTTCTGATCATATCGTGTCTTTGCTTTGATGTTTAACCCTTCAGAGTCTGAGTGTATTTTCGCTGTTTTTGAATACTTTAGATTTTTGACCTTGCCTTGTTTGGTATTATTTTCTTCAGCACAACCTCACCTGTGAGTCTTAAGAGTTTTTTTTTTTTTTTTTTCATTTGATGTGCTGTATTAACAAACTGAACCTAAAAACACATGATATAAGAGTAGGAAAAAGTTAGATTCTTTACTGTTTATCACCAAAATCATGTTGAATGAATCATAATTTGTAAGTTTGAATGGATATATAAAGTGAAAACTTTAAAAAATAAATACAAATTTTGAAAAAAACAATGTTATATACAATTATTGACATGAAAAGGCAGGTAATGCTCCAGGTGTTTTTTAGGAAAACTATATACAACTATTTGCAAAACAATCTGGTGTCACAATATGATGCCACAAACATGTTCAATGAACCATTTTTACAACTTGGTAATTATGTTTTCATCGTGTATCATAAGTCTGGATTTACTAGTTTCAACATAATTGACTTCACAGTCTTACTTTGACATCTGCACTTTCTACTTTAAAAGGAATCCTCTTAAATTGGTTATGTAATTTGGTGCATTCAGGGACTCTTAAGGGTGAAGTTAATTTTATGTCTTACACCTTAAATTGTTTTTTAAGTTGTTTATTCCATTTAAAATTTTTTATTACATCTTTTTGCACTGTTTCCATCTTGTTTCATCATATTTTGTCTTTCACGTTTTCGTTTAGTTTCAGATTTTTCTCAATGCATCTTATCTCTTATTTCCTTTTCATCTCATGTTGTCTTTTTCGTGTTCTACATCGTATTTATCTGTTAAATATTTTTCATCTTGGTTGGTCTTTTATGTCTTTCAGCTTGATGTCTTTTTTGTTTTGTTCAATTCCATCTTTTTTCTTCATTTTTATCCTGTTTTGTCTTTATTGTTGTTTACATCATATCTTATGTCCTGTGGCATCGTTTCCATCTTATTTTCAGCTTTCACATCACTGTCACCTTTGTCTCATTTGTTACATTTACATCATGTGTCTTGTTTCATCTTCAATCATTATCATTTTGGAGTTTTTTTTGTCTTCTTGTGTAGCTTTTTTGTTTTAAAATCAGATAGAACTATGTGGTTTCTTCAACTTGCACCCAGGTTAAAATATCAGCCTTTAAAATGTTGCATTGTGATATTATTTCGACATTTGCTGATATAAAAAGTTTGTACTGCGATAGTGTTTTTGGCCTCGTAGGACAAACTTAATTATATAACAAGAAAGATGGCGTGTTGATGATCTGCATGTGATCACCTTTACTGTTCTTGCTGTGAATTTGTGCATGTGAGAGACAGAGCGAGGGAGGCGGGGGTAGCAGCGGTGGCTTGGGGTGAGGTCCTGCCCTGATTTTCTCTGGAATTCCTTTGTTTTTGGAAGCCAGAAAGGGGGGAAACTGAATCTGCGTAGCCTGAGGGTTTCTTGCTCCTTGAGAAATTCTCTGCACGCACACACGCACACGCACACATGCACACACAACTGCATGCACACACACTTCTCTCTCTGCCGCCACCTCTGATGGTTTTAGGGGTGGCTCTGTTTTCAAAGTTGGAGACAGCCAAGGTGTTTTTCACCTTCCACAAAGAAGAAAGAAGAGAGGGAGGGGGAAAAAAAGGAGTAAGGGAAAAAAATTGACGACTGCAGCAGCTGAAGCGACTTTGAGCCTGGAGGGACTGATGCTGCTCAAACATAAATTTGCTCCATATTTCAGGGCCACAAAAATGAAAGTCAAATATAGGCCCTGTCAGTCAGGACACAAAAGACACCACCACCTATGAATATGAGCGGAGAATACTTAATATACACCAGCAGAGGAGACACTCTTACACAGTCTTCATTCTGACACAAAAAATTAAAGTGTGGGACAATTATTGACTAATGTTTTCCATTTTTAATCGACTCCGGTGTAAATTAATAACCGTTGCTTGCTGACTTAGGGCCGAGCAGCTGTAGAAAAATTGTCATGGCCCATTAAAACTGATAAACCTAAGGTAATGGTGTTAAAATTGTACAAAGGTATCTCCATTTACTCAGTGCCACAAGTTTTCCATGACCAGATCCTTATCTGGGGGGGGTTTGCTTTAAGTAACTAACTTCCACAAAGCCCAGTTTTTCCCTCTCGTTTGAAGGGGGCTCGTGTTGAGCGAGGGGGAACTGAATAGGCTTGTTGCCGGCCTCTATTGAGCTAGCCTCATTCTTCGGTGTCCCCTGGAACAGACTGGTTGGGGAGGGGGGAGGTGGGAGGTG
>JAPTYQ010000008.1:26809716-26821794 GCA_029814465.1 Ostorhinchus cyanosoma
GGGGGTTGAGGGGGGCAGTGGAGGAGGGGGGGGCAGAGCGGAAAGGGGGAACAGGAGACGGGCTCGGAGGTCTGGTCACGTGAGCAGTAATAGCGTTCGTGCTGGTCCCTTTCAGCCTGTCACAGTAAATCTGTTTGACTTGTCACTTTGTAAATCATTACGAAGGCTAAAAGCCTTTCTATTGGATTGTGGTGGAAGGAGGGAGGCAGCAGGTTTCCTTTGTGCCTTCTTGACGATGATGATAATCAAGTTTGTTTCTGGCCATCCTGCTGTGAGGCTATAATTAGCTCCCTTCTTCTCTCCTCTCATCTCCTTTTTGCATGTTGCTCCTCAAAGTGGAAGTAGAGTGGGAGAGTCGTTGCGTGGAGGTCATACATTGAGTTTTTGCTTCACTGTGAACACACATCCTCAGTTTTATCACTACTGTAGATTCAGAACATTCACAAACCTGGTTGGTGCATCTTTCTGCCTTGTGCATAATGCAGTTCATTATTCTTTCTGCAGAACTGAAGTGATTTTTGAGAAGAGCGTCGATGGCTGATCCATGCATCAGAATCCACGATCAAATTCTGAAAAAAATGATCTGCTACTTCACAATGCGTTCATGAATGTGACAAGAGGCACATTATTTTACATGGTTTCGATTTTACAGTCAGCTCAAACATGAGGAAATAGAAAAAAATAGGCATGTGTCTGAAACTAATTTTCCCATATATTTTATGTTTGTGTGACCCAAGGTTTATGTCTTGCTAGCTCCATTCATTCACTATTGCTAGCCTTTACAAACAGTAATAGACAATTGCACCTTTCATCCCTGGTTTAGAGGAACTAGAGGTTTAACCGTCCAAATAGTGCCAGGCATTGTTTCATCTAAGAATACATACAGGTACATGCTGGAAGCTGAACTGTTGATATCAACCCAAGTAAATGAAAGTGGATTAGTGAAATCAGCTCAGTGTAATTAAACAACACATCTTAATACTGGAATTATAAAAAATGTAGACGTTTCCATCAGTGAAGTTCTGCTGATACTGAGACCGATCCAGTTTTTACCAGTTGATTGATCTGTCTCACATTTGTACCAGAGCAGTTTTATAAACAATATTCCCAGTTTTCAGTTTTTCTTTTTCACCACAGCACAAACTGCTGTAGTATTTAATTCATAAATGGATAATTCCTTTTTCATTATCTGATTTCGGATTCTCATTTGAAAAGAATGAATGACACACAGATGATTTTGTTGTACTGCATGTGAGGTTTTCGTTTCCTTTTCCCAGGTTACTCAAATTCAGAGTCACTGCTCGAGGTTTGTCTGAACTTGCAGCGTCACTTTCCGACCAAACTGGTTGGAGTCGGACAGAAACATGACAGTGTAGATCTCGTGGGGTGGTGTGACGTATGACTAACACAAAGCCTACGGCAGACTCTCCCTTACTTTTTTTTTTTCAAATGTTTTTCTCTTCCTCTAGTTTTCTTCTTCCTCATTACCTTTTTTAGTTTTTTCCTCTCCATCTGTGTTCACCCTGTTCTTTAGCTTTAACTGTTTGTTCCCTTTCTTCTTTGGTGTTTGTGCCAGCAGTACTCATGCCTGGAACAGAGCGCCAGGGCAGACATCTGTCGCACAGTGTCCCTGATCTGATCTGTGGCTCGAAGCATCGGGGTCACTGAGAGTAGCAGCAGCCAGTCCTCACACCGTGGGAGAGAATTCTATCTTTCCCCTCTCTCCTCTTGTTTGTCCATGTTTCCCTTTTTCCTGTCAGCATCTCATTAAAATTCAGACTATACTTCGTCACACACACACCAGGGTATTAGGCTGTTTGTTGTCTCCATGTGGAGCGTCTGTTGTTTGGACTGTGTTGCACTAAGTCAGACTGGGCTGGCACTGTCCCATCTCTCTCCTGATAAGGCTCTTTCTTCGAGTCACAGGAGCAGAGAGCAGAGTGAAATGTCGGTTTTATCAGGCTGATAGTCGTCTGCAGTGACGTTGGGTTGATGTGCAGGGACGATTTTGACAGTTAAACTGGATCTTTGCGCTTGGAGCCTTGCCATTAATGACAAAACCGATGACAGAATGAATAAAAGACTGTTAATTGCGGCTGTTCGCTTGTGTTAGAGAGAGTAACTGTGGTTTGACATACCCGGTGTCTGCCAAGTTTGATCCTTTGCATACCTTCTTGAGAGATTAATGGCTGTGTATTGATTCCTCTCAGTGTTTTGACAGTTATTGGTGTTGCAGTAGTTGCTTTTTCTTGAAAACAGGTGAGTTGATGCCAAGCAGAAAGGCTTGTATACTCTCATATGGTCAGTGGGAAATGTTAAATGTGAAGAAGGATGGTATGAATGAAGGGAAATGCTTTTGCACGCCGTTGCCTATTAACTACAAATCACTGACATTTCCCTGCCTCGGAGGCAGAAGATTGATTCTGAATTTGAGTAAATTATGAAAGCCAGCTTGTAGAGAGTCAAAACTGGATTGAACTACATGATTAATCTTAGAATTTTGATCTATAGGGATGAAGGTAGTAGTATCTTAACTTAGATTAAATGTTGCTCAAACCTGTAAAAAATACATTTCTTGGGGACTCGATGAGATGACAGCTTTGATTTACTAACACGATTGGAAGGCAGTATGATGATTGATGCGCTACACTGTATTGTAGGCCTGTCACGATTATTACATTATACCTGATCGCAATTATTTTAGCTAACAGTGAACATTGTGTAATCAGTGTATAAAATAGGTTGATTAAGCTAATGGAGGTGTGTTGTTATGCATTTTCTCCATAAGGTCCATGCATATTACTGAACTATTATTACACATGGAACATAAAGAATTAACAGGTTACTTGATCAATCTAAATTATAGCTGTGAATGTGAGAGTGAATGGTTGTTCATCTATATGTGTCTGCCCTGCGATAAACTGGTGACAGGTCCAGGGTGTACCCCGCATTCACCCGGTGGTATCAGGGAAAGGCTCCAGCACCCGCATCAAAAAGTGAATGAACATAAAGGCACATAATGTACAGAAAAATAAATATCGTCAAGTATGTTGGGCAGTTATTTAGTAGTTTCATGATCATGACAGCCTTGTGTGTATTTCAGTGCTATGATGAGGTTCACAGATGTGTTTTTATTCACAATACTAAAGAGGATGTAGGTACGACCACATCGCTAGAATTGGTTTAAGTTATCTCTATAGTCATGTACCTGCAAGCAGAGAAGACTCT
Organism: Ostorhinchus cyanosoma; assembly: GCA_029814465.1. Classification (NCBI taxonomy): domain Eukaryota; kingdom Metazoa; phylum Chordata; class Actinopteri; order Kurtiformes; family Apogonidae; genus Ostorhinchus; species Ostorhinchus cyanosoma. The sequence goes on from JAPTYQ010000008.1 coordinate 26,812,945, forward strand.
GGTGTGTTCAAAGACACCGCAGTATTTGAGATTTGAGAATCATCTGTCAAATGGTAATGGAGCAAAAATGACAATAAACGTAATCTCATCCTAAACTCATTCTTTTGTTTGTTTACTTGCCTACCTTCCTGATTTGATTTTCTGACAGCGCAGCTTGTCAGTGCGGGAGTCAACTGTCTGATGTTTGAGGGTCTACAAAATCTACTAACAAGCAGGCTTTCCAACTTCAATTACCGTAGCATAATTTACACAAAAAACTATGCAGCGTTATCTGTCAGGATTGTCTGTTTTAATGTGGAGTCAATTATACTGAGACTGATGGCGACTTTGAAGATCAGAAATATTATGAACAAAAACATTTTGGGAAATGGTCTGTAACGATGCATGAATTTAACATGCAAAGCCTCTGGTAAATATATCAGATAACCTTAAATCCCTCGGATTATTCGGCTGCATCGCGGTTCGATTCAGCTCAACTCACGTGAGTCAGCAGAGTAGCAGAGCAGAAGGTTATCATGTGTGACGAGCAGATTAGCTCCCGTTATGACGCCTGTCCTCTTTCAAAATGAATATCTTAACTTATCTTGTTTACTTAATATAAATCCCTGAGATGGAAATCACACTGAGATTAGATAAATGGCAGCAGCTGTTGTTATCTTTTGAAACATAATTGACCTGTGCCACTCAGCTGGCAGGAGCCCAACTCAGCGACGGCTCCATGATCTGAATGTACTGTAAGTGCTTTTTAAAGTGCCGATAACGGCCTGATCAAAACAAATGTTTACAAATGGTTGCTACAAAGATGTCTGAATGTGTGAGCGAAGGCATATACTATAGCTGTAGCGCTGCTCAAGTGATGTGGTTGTCAGATTAGAGCTGCTCATATAACCAGGTCTTACTTGTAGCCAATGTACATTTTGAAGAAAAACTGGCTGCTCTGCAAATTTCAGATAACATACACCATACAAATATAAGCTGGCTGGCTTTGTGCATTAATTCTCCTCACTTAACATAACCAAAAGATCACAGTACGGCACATTAGACTGCATAAGTTACTCTTATAGGCTCATATTAGCACTTGGTATCATCCAAACATTTTTGTAACACTAAGTATACTTTGGAACCCTTTCCTTGTGAACACTAAAATAATTAATCTCCAAACCTGGTGATTGTGGTGATTACTTTATCTTTTTAGCATACACAAGGTCAGACCTTTGGAAATATATTTGATGTTCATTTGGATTCAGATCCAGAATACATCATTAATCTCATGTATAAGTATACTTATTGAGACTATATTAAAACACAATTAGAACAAACAATATGTACTAGAGACCTATTTTCAATATAATAAGTAAAGAAATATACATGAATAACTGTGCAAAATATAGTTGTGCATAATATGGTTGGATTTTAGCCTCATGCTAAACAGAAATTAGATGTTCCTTTTTGGGGCTCAAAGTTTTTCTGTTATAAGCCTGATCCTCACTAAAAGTTCCTTGAAAATAGCAGATGTTAAAAGTTTAATTAAATAAACCATTTAAAGCCGGAATGGATTATCTAAAAACAGCACAAAACTGCAAACGGGCACCCTGTAAAGCTTGAAGTTTCTCCAACAGTTTTCTCTCTACTACTTATGCAGCAGCCTGGAAAAGGTGTTTTTTACTGATGACAGGCAAGGTCAGGCCAGTGAAACAGGACAGTGTGAGTGTGTGGGGAGGGTGTGAGGGGAGTGAGAGGAGGGGGTGGCAGAAGGATGAAGTGTTGGAAAAAATGTGTGTATGCCACTGCAGATCTGCTGGTGTAGTAGCCGCTAATCTGCAGCAGCTCCAAATCAAACAGAAGTGAGATTCTGATGCCACTGCAGCATGACACTGATCGCTGGTACACCGAAACACTGTCAAAACCATCTTCATGGGTAATTAGGACTACTGTATCTTATTTGCTGTGCTCATGCTCTCTACCATCATGTCATGCAGTTGGATGTCCCACTGTTATGGGGCTGTTGAAAGAAGGCACTACAGTAAATCTATACTCGACATCAGCCCGTTTTACACAACGCTACCCAAACTGTCTGCTGGACTTTGAGGCAGAAAGATCACAGCCCATCCATTAAAGCAGTCTGAAGTAAGAAACCCAAGTCTGTATTTTTGCATCAACTTCGTGCGCATGCAGCGTTGTGTGTAACCTTGTGGGTGTTTGAAAGGGTAGCAGGCTCTTCGTGAGTGTCGCTGATGCACATCGTGTCCTGTGTGACTTTGACCAGGCACAGGCCTTGCAGCTTTACAGAGCAGAGCGAACAGCAATAGATAGATTGAGCTTAAACAGCCCCGCATAAATGCAGGGGTAAAGAAGGTAAAAACGCTGGAAGGCAAGCTGTTTTCACCCTCCTGTGATTTAAACATTTAGAATTTTCCCATTAACCCTCATAACATAAAAAAGACCTTGGCTACAATGCCTACTTTTACACTTACACTGTTATGCTGTGCTGTTATTATCCTAATTTGCGCAAGTGAAAATGAGAGAAAGGGAGAGCCCATTGTGCCCCCTTTGATTAAGTGGGATGTTTGAATGTAGGCCCTCCACCTTCAAGAGAGATTTGATACTTGAGGGGTTGAAGTGTTTTTGATGGAAACTCCATTAATGATTGATAACAAGAGGAGAGCAGTTAAAAATCTCCCTGCTCCAGCACCATCAATTATTAAACGCTCTCTCCTTGCATTTTGGTGGCACATAAAATATCAGTCACCATCTTGAAATCTCAAGTTGATAATATCTGTCAAAGGAATTAGAGCTTTTGTATTGATTTCTTGCCTGTCTTAATCCGTGGCTGGTACGGTGTGCATTTTAAAGATGATGCTTGTAACAGATTGCAGATTTGAAGCCATTAGCATTGGCTTAGCCGCTCTTATCAAAGCAAAGTCTTTTGGATTCATTTATATAATCCTTTTTGGCATTATCATGGGTTTATCATCTATTATTAAAACAGAAGTAACTGAAATCACTTAATGTAGTGTTATAAATCAGGCCATAGTGATTTCTTCTTCACTAGAGGTAAATCGTAGTTGGTCAGAGCAGTACATCATCCTCACTGTTCCACACTCTTCTGCATATTTGGTTGATCTTGTGATGGTTATGTGTCACTTGGCATCTAACTCAGAAGCAGTCCATGTATATGGCGTGAAGCTGACAAGCACTTGTCAAGTAATCTGTTGCGGGACTGAGTTGGTGTTTGAATCGAGGTTGGAGATTCGTGTCAGCCTTTGTGTGAGTGCGTCAGTGCAGCAGCGAGTGCAGTCGGAAGCTGAGTGCTGATTTGAGCTGCATCAGGACAAGCTGACAGGCCTGCAGGGTTCTCTGTGTCATAGTCAAGGTTCCCATCAGGCCTTGCAGAGGGAATTCTCTCAGAAAGCACCAATGTCCTTCTGTACAGGAGACCTGATTAAGTCTTTATGCTGCTTGTGGCAGCCACAGAGCTGAGCGTGCGGCTACTTTACTCAGAGTGCTCCAAGGCTGCTTCAAGGCACGCAACAGTAGACCTTTCCTTAATGCTTAAAAGGTACCTATACTGAATTTTCATTGCTAGCAATTTCCAAAGATGACATATAATACTACCGGTTCTGTCCAGTAACTTACATTATAGCTTGTTGTCTTGTAAGTGCGAGTAAGAAGTCACTACTCTGTCAGTCAGGTGTGGTCAGCGACATGTCCTGGTAGTGATGCACAGTTCTGGTTTGTCTGATTACCTAAGATGAGATGGACTGGTCACTGACCCTGTGCAGCAGACACCAGGCTAAGATGACACATTATCGGCCAGTGCTGGGTCGCGTCTCTAGGACAATGGCAGAGTGCAAAGCTTACACTTTCACAAACGACAAGCTACAACATGTGATTTCCACTCAATCTCAATCACTGACTGCAGCTTGTTTACTCACTGATCACCTGATATTAATCACTTCTGGCCGGCAATGGCTGCCACCCCATAGGTTCTGCCTCCACCTGTATTTCACACAATAAAAAGGTCCAGTGGGATGCATTTATTTATTTATTTTATTGAATATCCGCCTCTCTTGCTCATAAGTAATAGCTCAATTGATGTCATAAGCACGACCAGTACAGGTACACTTTAAAGTGAATGCAGAGTTTTTCTGCTGGTAATGATTATAATCGTGCACAAGAAGGCATGCAAGAACTTCCATTTGACCAAGCTGTTATGCGTCATCAAAATGACATGCTATTTTTCTGGTGTCAATATTAGAGTTACTCATTGACTACAAATGTCCTAACAGCACTGTGTCTGTTGATTTCCTTCAAATGATCGGAGATATAAGTAGCACAACAAGATGGTAAAGTGTAACGAGAGCATAGCATGGCGATGGGAAATGAAAAGACCCAGCAGCCAAAGTGAAACTTGCCCTTATCTGTACCATGTTTCATGTGTCTCGTAACTGCAGTAAGACACCGTGTGCTGCCCATCTTGTGTCAACAGAGGTATATTTACATAAGCCGTTTCCTGTTGGCCATTGCCTCTGTCCTCAGAGCACCAGGAGCTGTGACGGTGAGGCAGTGTGATTAGATTTACAGATGGAGATTAATGTGAACAGAGGAAATAGCACAAAGGCATAAATCACAAAGAAGAGGCTGGAAGCACCGTGCTTGACCTTTTGGATGGCGATAATGATGCTGAAGTCAGATACACTCGTAGCGGAGCAGCAGTACTGATGGCCTGAGTTTAGACAAAGCTGTCATAAAAGCAAAGTGTGTGAGTGTGTGTGTGTGCGTGCAGGGTTAATACTGTAGGTGGGGCGGTCAACACTAGATGAAATGACTTATCTAAGTGGCAACATACATGAAGCTGTGACGATTACACTAAGGAAAGTACATTCAGGACAGTGAAATCAAGTGAGGAAACTCTAGAACTGATGAGTGAAGTCAACATTTAAGTGTCAGAACTCTGCAGGTCCTTGAATGGTCAGCTAAGGATCAAGTGACTCAGACCCCCAGGCCAACATTTTACACCAGAAATGCATCTTACAGCTGTGTACAAAACAACAGATTTGGTGTTTATAGCTTTTTCACTTATTCCCGATGACTATACAGGAAGTGCATTTTTAGATGTTTACAAAACCAATATACAGTAGTTCTATTAAGGTATAAGTTATGCGCAAGTATGAGTGCCATCGCAGGTGGTTAGCTACTTCGTGTGTTTTGTAACTAGCTTACCTGGTTACTTGGACATTTAGCACCTCTTTTTATTGAATTAAAAATCATACTTTTATTTGGCCGACACCTCTACAGGATTTATTAATTCATTTATTTTCTGAGCCCGCTTTATCCTCACTAGGGTCACGGGGGTCACTGGAGCCTATCCCAGCTACTTATGAGTGGAGGTGGGGTACACTCTGGACATGTCACCAGCTCATGGCAGGGCTGACATACAGAGACAAACAGTCTCACATTCACACCTATGGGCAATTTAGATTAACCAATTAACCTATCAGTGCATGTCTTTGGAGAGTGGCAGGAAGCCGCAGACTGAAGGAGAACATACGCAGACTGAAGGAGAACATCCAAACTCCACCCAGTTGAACCCGGGACCTTCTTGCTGTGTGGTACCAGTGCTATCCACTGAATCCACCTCTACTGTGGTCGTGGTTGTTCCACAAAATTTTCATCAAGTTTACTGTTACTTAATTACAATAACTATTTAGGCATAACTTTAACTGTTGTTAGCAATAATTTGGTTTGCATTATATTGCCAGCCAGCTAGCATGCTAATCATGCCATTTACACAATGATGAAATTACTATTAATACATCGTGATATTGTTGAAAACTATTCTATATATTATTTTTAGCTGTTAAACACACTCAGTTTGCAGTGAACTTTAATAAATTAGTAGCTTTGTGAACATTAGCTTGCTGAGGCTCACTACTCACTCAAGCTAACGCTGTCTTACTCCACCCTCTTTTCTAAATATGTTCATTCCTGGGCCCAAAAAGTCAAACCCAAGGTGTCAAAACGGTTGTCCACAAAATAATGAGTGATGTCACAGTGGCTACATCCACGTCTTTCATACTGTGGTATGAAGCTGTGTGAACATTACACTGTGACGGAAATGGCTAATACCTGGTACACAGACTCTTTGGTTAAGAGGGAAGTGAAACCTGCCTGTCCGTCCATCCGTCTGTCTGTCTGTCTGGCCTTGCACTGCCGAGCATCAGCTGGGTTATTAGAAGAGCCCTATGGCTGCCACTGATAAGGCCTGTACGGGTGCTGCCACTGACAGTGCTGCCTTCCTGCCTGCGTGGCAAACACAAGTGGCCTGGCCGGGGGATTACTGCCTGCTGCCATTTCTGCTGATGCCTTTCTTTATGTTATCCTCTCCAGTCAGATGTGCTGCATTTGAATAACTTGGCTGATGTTGTAGAAATGGAACTCCTGGAAATCTCCACCTGCATACAAATGAAGGTGCACACACGCGAAACGCCCAGACAAGACTTTCTCTTGGTTTATCAGCAGTCCCTTTTTTTTTTTTCCTCCCTTCTAGTGGCCACAACTTGTTATTTACATGCTCTGTCACTTACTGGGAGGAGTGATGCTGATGGGTTAGGAGGCTCACTAATCCACTCTGCTGCTGTCATTAGAGAGAAGCAAACAGACTATTACCACCTCCTCCTCCTCTCTCTGCTCATCATAAAGCCTGGCTGCTCCTCACACACACTCATGCACGTGCACACACACACACACACACACACACACACACATACACACAAACACACACACAGTTGCGATGGAGAGTGCCTCTTGTTTCTTTAGCGCTACTGAGTGGAGCCCTGCTTGGGTAATTGATCCTGTTTGGTACAAGAGGGGAGAGAAAGAGGCAGAGGGAGGCCCTAAGTGTTGTCAGTTTGCTGCATTAATTTTTCAACCGTGGCCAGTGAGGCTGGAGAGACGGACGGAGGAGGGGCCCACCGCAGAGCTCCATCAGAGGGACTGCTGCTGCTGCTTTGTCTGCCTACACCGACACCGCCGTGTATTGGCGCTCATGCTAAAATAAGTCCACGTCTGTGCGACTCAGCTATGATTCAACTGATTTGTCTCTTCAGTCCGGGCCTCCCGCTGATGACATATTTGTTTTCCTCCCTTCTCCTCCTCTTGTGCAGCTCAAAAATAGCCTTCTGGTGGTTGTGTGACTTTAGCCTCTTTGTCAGGCTGTTTCTGCCTGCTCATGGCGTACAGTATGTGCAGCTGATAATAGACAGACCTCACTCTGTGCTTTCTGATCCCAGCACTGGACTCTGGTCGCTGACTCACTCATGAAGTCACCAAGAGAAAAAAAAATAGGACTGAAGAAGACTGTTTTTCTTTTTTCCCCTCTTTTCTATCTCGCCACACCAGATGGTTATTATTGAAATGAAGTGCTTGAGCTCTTCTTTACCTCACCCCTTTGGTTGTGTGTTTAAATGTTCTTACCTATAATTAGCACCGGTGTTTTCACAGCACCGGTCACTGTCTGGAATGGATACCGCTGAATGATTTTCATGTCCGTCAGAGCTGCGTTAGTGAACACTTCCGTGAGTCATGATGGAGAGGTGCTCACAGGCACAGAGGACGTCACTGATGACATTTGTTGCAGATATGAGTCAGATTTTCTTCATTTTTGTTTTACTCTCTCAACTCTCTTTTTTTTTTTTTTTTTTTTTTTTGAAACAAACTCTGTGTGATACAATTCACTCAGTGCTTCTAATGCCAGCTGTATCCGCATCAGCTCACTGATCCCCGGCACTGATGAGCAAAGAGCGTAAAAACTGTTCGGTGATGACGTGGTACGTGAAACATGTGGCGTTGGGAGAGCTATGTAAAAGTGATGCAGGAGTGAAGTCACAGGATGCATTTGAGATGAAATGAAAGAAGATAAGAGCAGGAGGCGACAGCAGCAGGAGGAGCTAAAAGTTTACTATCCGGAGATTACAGACACATAGACAAAGACTGGAATAATCACAGTTGTTATCTCAGACCATGAAGTATTTATCAGCTGTAGAAAAATTTAATTCTGTACCCTGAATCCCTGTGTTTATAAAGCGATTGTGCACAAACTCATTCAAAACTATTTTCTGTCCAAGAGTAATGAAAACTTAATCAACTGTCAAAAATCTGTATGAGACACAGACATATAGAAGCTGATCTAGTAACTGAAAAGCTCGACATAAACAAAGATTTTCTGGGCATAAACAGGTTTCACACAACATGCATTTGTTATTTGAATAAATCCTGACAACACCAGTTGGTGTCATTATATCTAAATCTAAAAAAAACCCCAACATTTATGCTTCTGTTCAAAGCTCTCAGCAAATCAGCTGTTCCATTAGGGGGCAACCAGGTGTTTCCCACCATGCACTGGGCTTTTGCATTCACTGGAGAACAACTGTGGCATCTGAGTCCAACAACTGTGTCAACCTTGATCTGATGAGGTGAACAAATTGGAATTAAACTGAATAGAGTTGAAACAATTTATTGATAAATCAACTCGAATCAATAATAATAAAAAAGTAGTATGATTTTCCTTAACTTTGCTGCCATTAAAAAAAAAAAAGGTTCTGCTGCCGCGTTTCGCTTATTGTGACACACATGATGCAGGGATTGCCACATGGTTTTATGTTAGTTCTATCTTAAGTTGCTAGTAAGTTAATAAGTTATGCAAATGTGTAGATATCCTTTTATGTTATTGTTGTATATTTACATTTTTATGTACTTTTATATTGTTATCTCCATATAGATTTTAATATATATATATATATATATATATATATATATATACATACACACACTTTTTCTTTTCTAGTTTTT
>JAPTYQ010000008.1:26833167-26847765 GCA_029814465.1 Ostorhinchus cyanosoma
TCTGGAATCAAGGACAAGTTGTTTCACATTTTTACAGTTTTTTTCACCAATTCAAACATCATTAGTCGAATCCAAACAAATAAAATAATCGATTGATTAATTAATTACATATAAAACTATATAGAGCTCTAAAACTGAACTGTTTTTTATATCGCCATCAAATGTGGATAACTTTGGCTGAGCTCCAGCACTCACCGAGGGACGGGGACATCCTAAATAGTCCCATGTAGAGGACAGATCTCCCCTCAGGAAATGTGAATGCCTTAATTTACCAAACCCGCACTTTTGTCATAAAAGTTCAGTGTGCATGTTAAAAGTACTGTTATTTACACTGATATATATGTCATAGCAGTTTTCCATCTGTTTCTGAAATGTAAACCACACAAGCAAAGTGTCTTTTTTAAAGCACATTTTCTTTACCTTTTAACTTCAACACTGAATGAGGAGTGTGGTTGGATTGATAGATGAGAGCAACATGGGCCATTATGTTTTAAGTTTGTCAGTAAAGGCGATAAAAAAACAAAGGTGTGTACAAAGCAGCATTGTGATTAAAAGTGATGAATTCTTCTGCCTCACCAAAGCTGTAGAGCTGTCGGATAGCAGAAAATGAAAGATGAGTCAACTGTGATGTTTGATCAGTTATTTTCAACACAAGATACTATACACAATGATTTAGCCTCTCTGAATCGGCTCGTTTTAATCCTTATAAAGATGTGAAGTTGGCATTCAGAGCTTTTCCTGACTCCAAATGAGATGGAGATGCCCTTTAACTGGCTCAGGTTTTCAGTGGCATTTAGGTTTTCTAATAATTGCAAAGCGTAACTGAAGAAAATTAAAGTTAACAATATGGTAACTGGCTTTACTGTTACTTTGTCAAACAATTTAATCAAGTTAATAAAAATCAAGGAATATGTGACAATGTTACTGTGATCACAGATTTACTGATCTTCCTATCCTCTCAGCTACAGGCATAAAAATGTGTTGGAGGTCTGAAAAAAAAGAGCTGGATGGTAAACCTTAAGCAGTCGACAAATATACAGACGACACCCATCAAAGTTTGTCCAAATCTGGATTTGGCACAACATTGGGATGAAAGCAGCTACCTGGAAAAACACACTGCCACTGATTTTTTTCTTCTTCTTTTTTTTATGCTACTCTTGAACACATTCCAAAAAAAATGTTTTGTTCCTTTAATCATAGAAAAAAAAATAAACAAAAACCCCCCAAATCTTACATAACAGATAGTGATTTCCCAAGACAACAGGCATCAAAGGATGAAAGCTGATATTTGGTTATCTGTGGTGTGTATGCTTCGCAGCCTGAACATTTAACCATCCTGAACATTAGAAGGCAGGGCCAGAGGGCAGCTGGGTAATTTACAGCGTTTGTCAGGTCACACAGGTGAGAGTCGTCTCTTTACCTCCCTCTGTTTAGGTCCTTCCAGCAGGTGTGTTTTCTCTCCCATGTCTGATTGCTCTCCACCGTCACCACCCTCTCAGTCCTCTCACCCTCCCACCGGCTCAGCTAGCCAGGACAGGCCTTCTCCCACTCCAAAACCATGATTGCATTCTTGAGCTATTCCTCCCCCTCCTTCAGAACAAGAGCTCTCCTCGTCTCTCTCCCTTTCAAGTAGAGGCTGCCGGCCGTGTTTCCCCTTTGAAGATATAATCTTGGAAAACACAGAGACATCTCCGGGATTATCTTAAATGTCTTCAGTATGTCAACAGCCTGGCCCTGTTGCAGAGCAGCGCTGGCTGTTTAAGGGTCGGCTGTGATGACAGCCAAGGAAAATGCCGCACCGCAGAGGTAATCACAGGGTCAACGCCGCCGATTCCATTCAGGCCAAACTCCCACTGTTAGAGCAGGATGATAACAGACACAATGAAATGATGTATTTCCCCATGTGGCAAGGCTGTGTTTACAATCAGAGGTAATAGCAGGCAGCAGAGCTCTGGAGAACAGGCAGTGTTGGTAGGTGAGGTTCATTTATGTCACGGCATTTTGCAAAAATGTTATGAAAATCACAACGATGCAACCTTGTAACGAAGTATCCCTGAGTATTCACAAGAGGGAGAGTTACTACAAACCAAATTAAAGGCACATAAGTGGGCGCTCCTTGAAAAAGATCTTGACTTTGTAATCATATCGGATGTTATCGGGTGGAGATTTTAGGAAGGGTAAGTGCTCGGAAACTAAATCACAGCGAGGTTGTCTAGGGAACACGTTGTTATCATAATTACCTGCTGAGCGATGACTACAGAATCGGTGTTGATGTTGACGCCGGGCTGCCCTCTCCTCTCTCCAAGACTGTCTTGTGTGGGCTGTTGCCTGCTGTAACATCCCTTTGTGCTCTCTGTGCTGTGTTTTTCTTTTTTGGTTTTTTTTTTTTTTTTTTGTTCCTCTCTCCCTCTTCAGCCAGGAACAGACTGCAGGCCAAAAACACAAATATTGTTTTGGTAAGATCTGGCTCAGAGATTCTGGGATGGACTTGCGTCAGTCGCTGTGTGTCGGTACGTGCGGGTGCTGGCGGGCTCCGGGGCCGGGGCCAGCCAGAGACCTCATCTTCTCCGTTTCAAACAACAGCTCGCTCCTGCCGGTGCACAGGGGCCCGCCTGCATGGGGTTTTATTACAAATGGTGTGTTTGAATGAAACGCAGCCTCCTCACTGCTGGCATTTAAACGGGAGGAAATAACAGATGATGATATCAGAGAAGGAGAGAGTGAAGGAGAGGGAGCGACCACTCAAGCAGGAGAAACATTTGACCTGTTTGTTTTGGGAAAATGGTATTCCTGTGCTAATTTCCTCCTGATAAGTATCTGACAGCTCATAGTAAAGTGTTTTATCTTGGCTAGAGGGAAATGGCTTCTCTCGCTTCCAGTGCCAATCGATTCCAAAGACACCGCTGCTTTAAATTGCGTTCTCTGGTTTTAAAGTTCTTCTATTTGCATAGAGGTAATCAATTACATATATTAGCCCGCCGCTTTTAGCTACGACATTTCTCCTTTCCCTCCCTCCTCCTCCTCCTCCTCCTCACCTCATCCAGACGCTGCTGCAGATTCTCGCTCTTCCCTCCTTCAGCCTAACATCATTGACTGCTGTTTGCTGTGTTGGGGGGCATTGATTTTTACTGCTCTCCCTCTCTCTCTGGTTTAACAGTTGATGAGTTGTGTTAAGACGCCCAGGGACAGCCCTGCCTGTTTTAAGGAGATGAGGTTGGCTTTTATAGCCCCCCTGCTTCCTCGACCTCGGATGATAAGGTGTGTGTGTGCGCGTCTGTGTGTGTGCGCGTACTGTATATGTGCACACAGGCATGCGAATGAATCTTTTGTATGAGCACAGCAGCCGCTTGAGACTAGGCTTCCCACCAGGAAGCTAAAGTAAACGTAGTGGTGTTAAGGGCTTTTAACAGGCAAACTCAGGCTTTGTCATCGGCAGCATTTGAATCACTTAAATGACTTTGCGCAGAAAATTGGTTTATCTGAGTCAATGAACAACCACATCATCAGATACGATTACCAGAATTGAAGTGTTAAGAGAGTAACGCCAAGCGAGATTACTGAAACACAAGGAGGCTGGATCTGCTGGGGAGTTGACACCGAGTTTAGATTCAAAGGTGACAGAAGTTTTACTCCCTGGGAGGCACCTATAAACCCCCCACACAGCAAAGACACAGGCACACTCAAAAGTCATGGATACAGACACAAACCTCATTTAACACGATTAGTTTCTTTGAGGGTTTTACTGCAGCCTCTTATATCCGGGATGAAAGAGTTCGTACTCCTGACAGAGACAGAGCTGGAGACTGCAGAAGCTATGAACCACTCAGCTTTTGACTGCAATATTCACCACATTATTAAGGAACACATTTCTTTATGCTGTGTTGCTCTCAACACCATCTGTAGTGTGCCGCTCAAGTGGTAGCAATTTTCTTGTAGTCTCGTGTCTCTCGTGCAGTATTACAAGTGAAACTCGATTGCAGATCCCCGCTTGGTGTTCTAGTGCATTTAGTTTCTCATAAACGTTTGCATTCTTCAGTGATTGCTCCCCGGCAGTTTCCAATATGCAGAAATGCACTTCCATGTCAGTATTTAGCTCATTCCTCAGTTCTTTGGCATCAAAGCTTGATATCATTTTAGTATGTGAGGGGGAAAAAAAAGCCCCCACCAGCACATTCACACTGGAATAAAATCGTATCTTGCTTGTAATAAAACCATGCTGGTCTTTTACCAACCTCAAGAAAGATCAACACACTGCAGCCTCCTCTTGTGGGTGTTAAATGCTCTTACCTTGAAATAATTTGTAACTCAATAAAAGTATAATTATTTAATTTTCAGAACTGAATGTATGACCAGCTTAATAATGTGATATTATAATCTTTTTTCTTAAAGCCCATCACCTTACTGCGCACACATTTTAAGAGGGTCCATTGGTGCGTGTTATAGCTCGGTAATATCAACCTAATAGGCTTACCTGTCAGCACTGAATGGGACATGGACCCTGTAAATCACATTTGTCTGCGACACCTGCTCAGCTCCCCGTGTATTTATGGGTTTCTCCTCCACCCTGTCCTCTTCTTTTTGGCCTCAGTCCAAAACCAACCCCTCTTCCCACAGTATGCTCTGACCCCCCCTTCTTTTCATGGATTAAATGAATGAGCAGGTGTTAAGAAAAATGGGGGGCCCCACCACTGCCCCCCCGCCCCCCCTCCTGGGCTCCTCCGTTGCTTGAACCATCTGTTTATTGTCTTTTAAGATGTTGGTTTTGGGAGATATTAACCCTAAATTTAGAATTCAGATGTTTAACCCTGTTTAAGAGAGAAATGAGCATCTTCATTTTATCTGAACATGACTTGTTGCTCTGGTTAAAAGTGCACTTGATGACTTTTTGCACCTTTTGGGGAAAAATGGTGACAAAGCTGAAATGGAAAATGGAGAAGATAATGTGGTGCATTTGGTTCATGAGTCCTAACAAGGACCGCTACTAACACAATCACCTTTTATAAACTTCACCTGAAATTCTTTATTACTAGAGAATACAACACCACAACATGGATGGTAGTAAGTAGATAAAGAAATATGGCATTATAAAATGTCAAGCTAGTTTGCATTTGAAGAAGCATTTAAAATGCTAATACTAGATGCATACATCCTTTATATATAGCATAAATAAGCTAATGGCAACAATAATCCAATATTGTACAATAAGCTCAGCTAAGTAGCAGCTACTTAATCTTTCACACATGAATGTTTTATGTGTTTTATATATAACAGTTATTATAGTTATGTACTGTATAATGTTACAGTATATATTGTATATGTTAATAATAGCAAGAGGCTAAACTTTTTGTAGTTAGCAGTTTGGCTGTTTTTTGGACATATTTAGCAGGAGAGTTACTGTGAAAATAATGATACTAGCTAATAAACAATGAAAATACATATTATTTTTTATGTTTGTGTATTATTCAAAGGAAACAACCTTGGCTCTAACAATGTGACCTTCCAGCATAACTAAGCTAACAGCAGCAATAATTCAGCATTGTATTTTATTTATGATCTACTGTTTATTCTGCCAATTATTGCATTATTTGTCACAGTTATAGTTATTGTAGTGCTACAATGTAAACTGTGTGTTAACATTTAGAAGCTAACATTACTTTTCAGTGTTTATCAGAACTCTTCCCCTGTTAGTGGTGTGCTCAGTGTTTTCAGTGCGTTAGTTTAGAGTTACTGTTCTTTATTTTCTTTGTATTATTTAAGGTGCAGCAATCATGGCTCAGAGTACCTGGCATGTTGTTATAACATAATATTAGCATTAATTCTATAATGTTGTCAGCAAGCTTCCAAATTGATTTGTTCTTTACCGTTATCAGGCAACTGTATTAGTTTACAATTAGCAATTAGCTGAAATTACAGGGTAATTTTCACTATACCATTTTGTAGTTTGCTGTGCAGTTAGTGTTTTTAGTTGGTTAGTTGTAGAGTTAGTAATAGCTTCGCCACCCTTCCACAGCTCAACTCACCTTTTCCAAATTAGATTACGTTTTGCTCCAAAAAACACACAAATTTGATGATGGTTAAATATGTGGCCCAAGTTACCCTCAGGAGCCCACCAACCAAAAGGCAGCATTATGGTGATTTCTTCTTTTATATAGTCTGTGTGTGTAATTTTGCTACAGAGAAAGTACTTTAAAGTGTTGTTTTCATGTATTTTTGCAATCGGCCTTTACTGGGGAGATGTCACATTCATGGCAATAACAGTTTCCAGAATTGTGTTTCTAGGTTTAACTTTGTGAATGGTAGTGCACTGGCTTATCCCATTACCTGTGTGTGTGTGTGTGTGTGTGTGTGTGTGTGTCTGTGTGTGTGTGTGTGTGTGTACTGGGCCTATACTGGATTGGCTGGATTTGTGTCAGCCTGCAAAAAGGGCTGCAGCGAAGCAGTGAGGGGAGACTAAAAGAGGTGTATTAAAGCAGTGAGACTCGCAGCTCTGTGTGTAATGGACTCAGGATGAGGGCTGACCAAGCGCAGGGCTGCTGATAACCTTTAGGAAGGACATTGTTCCTGTGCAGTGGGGGGTGGGGTCTGATTGGGGTGGTAGTGGTGGTAGTGGTGGTGGTGGTGTTGGTATACAGGACTGCTGCAGTATACAGGCACGGCAGTGTGATGGGTGGTGCAGTTGTTCATTGGTTCATTGGCTCTCAGGCAGGGTTAGGAGGTAGAGTAAATGGGGCAGTATAGCAAACTCCCTCATGGCTTCCTGCATACATTTTTCAACACCGGTGTGTATTTCTGTGTGATACATTTGTCCTCTGTCTGAACCTAGTTCTCTTGGCCATCCATTAAAAGAAATTTAACCGGCTTTTTTCCCTCTGTCTTCCCCTCAGATCACCACTTAAGGAGGGGTCAGCGAGGGACCGAGCGTGAGGAATACATGAAGGGCGGGGTGGGGGAGGGGTCAGCGACCTTAGCAGCAGCAGCAGCCGCACCGCAGAGGTCAAAGTTCACACAGGTAAACAGATTTTTGTTTTAATCCACAGCTCAGTGATTGTGCACACATCTTTGGCTTAGGTTTTTTTTTTCTTTTTTAATGGAGCAGACTTGGCACGCAAAGGCAAACTGAGGCAGTTAATGTGGCTGGTTTTGATTGGACCCTCCCGGGCTGGCGACCGGGGAGGAACTGGGAACTGAGCAGTCTGCAGCTGCTGTTTATGAGGAGCTGTGCAGGATCCTGTTTGGCTCTGTTTAAAAAAAAAAAAAAAAAAAAAAGCCAGTCCCAACCGAGAGGCTTGTGGCCAGTGTCAGTACTTGGAGAATAGAATACAGCCACCATGCTTTGATTAAAGAGGCATTTATTTCCAAAAAAGTGTTTTCCGTAGATTTTACACTTGGCAGATACAGGATTGGTGTAGTGAGCAAAACACCGTTAACATTTCTCATAAAAATAAGGGAATGTCACTGTCGTTTCTTGTTAATTTAATATAGAGTTTTTTCAACTTCATTAAAATCTTGCTCTTGTTCATTTTCTGTGAATCACAGATAATTTGAAAGTTTATGAACCAAAAATGTTTCATATATAAATTTCTTCATTGATATATCATTATTATTTGTGTATTTTGATCTCTCCCAGTGTTTTTGGACCACATGTACTAGAAATAATATGCATATGTAACTACTTATTGGTTTTCAGTGTTAGATTTAGGCACTGACAGCACTTGGTTATTGTCAGAGAAATATAACAGGATATGATGTAATACAGAACAGTTTTGAAAGATGACGTTTCAGGATTTTAACCAATTCTTTTTTGTTCAAACTAAATACTTGCAGGGGTGAGGAAACAATAAAATGTGTTGGATAGTGATTATATTCACAGGGCAATGGAATGTGTGCAGCATTATGTTCAGAGCAAGACGTGATTGGATTTAGTTTGTAATTCCTGTGAAACTGGGACAAGGATTGGTGAAGACAGTAAAGCTGCATTCACGTGATAACGTAGATTTCATGTCAGTCTGGGTGATCTGACTAAAAGATCCTATGATGAGCTTTTTAGATTAGTTTAGATTCAACTTTATTGTCATTACACCTGTAGAGGTTTCAAGGTAATGAAATGCAGTTTAGCATCTAACCTGCAGTGCAATCTGTAGATGGCATGTACATAATATACAGGATAGATTTGGGGTGCTATAAATATACTATATGGATTCTTTACCATATGGATTGTTATATACAGAGTCATAAACATTACAATCTACAGTATTGAAGTGGTAGACATAATGTACTGATTATGGACATATTATACTGGTGGATATGCAAGTGGCATAATATACAGAGGGGATATTAACATACTGTAGGGGCTTTGCCAAACAGTAACGGATGGACAGCCTTACTACATTTTTGTTTGCCTTTTTGTAACTTTTAGACAGATGAATGAAACCTCATTTTGCAGGGAATAATGAGCACTTTAAATGGGTGATTTAAAAAAAAAATGTTTTAACCTAATTTTCTGGCTTAAAAATAGTAAAAACCCCTCGGTAACAGGTGGACAGAAAATTAACATCTGTTTTTGACCACTTTTTAAAACCTGCCTTAAAGTGCAGCTCTAATTTTCATAAAACTATAAAATCTTTACTGTTGGTCCTCTAGGGTGTCTATTTTGCAAAACAGTTTGTAATTTTTCAATATATAAGAGCATAAAATAGCAAGAGTTTGGTAAGTGTTTCGGTAACAGATGGACAAGGGAGAAAAATTACATGTTTCAGTTGTTTATTCAGCATATTTATTAGTATATACATTGCATATATAATATCTACAAAGTCAAATATCTTAATAAACTAATGTAATACATTTTAGCATATATTTATTTCAGTTTTTTTTTTTTTTTTTAGATATTTGGAACCACTGTAAGAAGAGTTGCAAAAGCTTTTTAAATTGACCGTACAATGTATCATGAGTCTAATATAGGAAATAGAGAATCAAAGTTGTGCTTTGAATCGCACTGACAAAGAATGCAAACATACATTTCTGCTGAATATAATGCCATGTAAGTATTCTTAAAACATTATTCTAATAAATAAAACTTGTACTGGATACTAGAAGTAATGTACTTTCAAAATATACAAGTCTTCAAAAGGTGATTTTAAATGTATGTTTGGATCTAGACGTTAACGTTCCCTCGGCCAGCCCCTATAAAATTGGATATTATCAACATATTATACGAGTGGATGACAGACATACGGATTTTTTGAGGTAAAAATCATGATCCACAATCTGAATCACAGTTTTCTCCCCTCATATAAAATGTAGGCGAGTTAACATCAGACTGTGGTGGAGTTTGTTCTGGTTTCTGGAGGCGTAAACTGTGAGTGATGGCTCCGCGCTGTTGTATCTGATGAGAAACCCTAGATTTTTGCATCATTTTGGGCTGAAATGATTAAATATTTACATCTAGATGACGTAAACACGAGTTCAGATGTTCCTGTACATGCAGCTCAAGTGTTTCCATGAGTTATCTAGATTTCAGCCTAATTTGTTGGAGTTTTATAATCCAACAGTGTAAATCACACTCACTGTACACTGGAGTTCAGAGATCAGCTTTCTGACTACTGACTTTACTCTGGCTTGTTGATATTATTTCTGAAACAGAAGCTAAACTACAAATGGTACAAACTCTGCAGGTTATAGACGAAAACTGAACACCTCATGGACAGATGCTAAAGTATTGCTATAAGTGCACTTAAGCCTGTATTAATGACATTAACAGTTTAGTTCAACACTTATGTGCAGCACCTTGTAAAATACCAAAATTATACTGATAGACTAATATAAATAGCTGTAATTAATTTTTTAGGACACGATCTGTGCAGCGCCTCTGAAAAGTTGATCATATGTCAGATTAAGACCATGAAATCAGTCACCACTAATTTCTTATTTTCTTCCATTCCGTCGATCCATAATTTTTTATTTTTATTTTTTTTACATTTTTTATGCTTCAATTTTTTTTCTGTCCTTTTGCTAGAAAAGACATTATCAAGCACACCTCGAGTGGAGCAAATCTCTGCATCTCTTTCACAGCTCTGCCACATAGCTCGGATTTGACGCTCTCTTTTGCTGTTCCTGCAGTCCTCTTTTTCGCTACCACGGATTAAGAATGACGATGGGGGTTTGGGTGGTGGGTGGAAGCACATCCATGAAGCAAATAAATAATAAAGTACCACTTAATCTTCCTTAGTGTGTGTTTGTGTGTGTGTGTGTGTGTGTGTGTGTGTGTGTGTGTTTGTGTGTGTGTGCGCGTGTGTGTATAAACGCTGAGCAATGCCACCGCCTGGGGAACATCTGCCTCACACACAAATACACACACATTTATACAGACAGGCCGACACAGATACTGTAACACATGCGCGACTAGCAGGGATCAGCCAAAGCGCTTAGCATGTGGACGTCAGAGCGCAAAAAGCGACAGGTTTTACACACACATACACACACACACACACACACACACACACACACACACACACACACCGACCATCAGCAAAGTGACATCTAACGCACAGTAAAGACGAACTAACCGGAGAGATGAAGCCAGGCGACAGAACAGAGCAGCAAAATGTGAAAGCAGATGCAAAAAGTATAAAAAGAAGAGTTTAACTGCTCCTTTCTCACCATAAACATCCTCCTCCTGAACGCACTAAAAATGTCTGCTCTTTCTCGGACAGTCACAAAACACCAACAGTTGATCAAAACAACTGTGGAACTGAGGCAGAGTCTGTCCAGACAGCCAACCAGGATGAGTAATGTACGGCTCCTCTGGCTTCATTTGTTTAGAAAGCCTATCATTGCTGCAAACATGTTACAGACTGTCGCCGCTTACAGTGGAGTATTTTTCCTGAGGAGCTTTAATTGGATGCATTTTTAATGTTAGCGGCGCATAGTGTGGCCACTGTTGACACCGAACACTGCAGTCGTTGTGAGGTGATGGAGTCGAAATCGAGGAAGGAGGCAGAGTGAGTTTAAGGGTCGGCCGTCTGTCTGTGCCTCGGTGCCACATGGCAATCCTAGATAAAGTGAAGGATGTCGGAGCTTCAAGGGATTAGCTCACACCAGGGGAATTAGCATCCCAGTCCCAGCCACCCCCCCCCTTTTTTTTTTTTTTTTTTTATTTCCACGTGTGTCCCTCTCATTTCATGTCTTGCGCTATCTGCCTCCTCCTTCTCTTCCTCTCAAGAGCAACATTTGTCTGAGGAAAAATGTGTTCATGTGATGCATTTAAGTGCAGAGCAAACAAGACCTTCTGTGTTATGTACTTTGTGTGTGTTTGCGAGAGACATAGAAGAAGATAGATTAAGAGAGAAAATGTAATCAACACTCTCATTCTCTTAGGAGTTTCACCTCAGGGTGCTGGAGCTTAGCAGACAGGAATGTGTATTTTTATCCTTGATATTCATTGTGGTTATCGTCTTACAGCCGCTTCTTTTTTTTTTTCACACACACACAAACACAGAAAGCTGGCCTGTTTGTGCACCGCAAGAAGCAGCTCTCAAAAACAAGCAGAGGTATAAAGTGGTAAGAGTGGGAGGATGAGAGAGAACATTGTCTTCTCTTTTCCAGCTTAGGGACAGAGCAGAACAGGTTGTGTGAGGATACTTGCTATCCTTAACAATGTCTAACACTGCCTCAGGGCCACCTGTGCTCCTCTGATGCAGCTCAGAGTTGTGCTGTGCAGGAAAGTTGTAGTACTTGCAGCACATTCCTCAGCATCAGATGGCATTCCTGGCATTGTAATGACCGGGGTAACTGTTTGTCTCTGCTGTGTTTTGACACAGTTAATAGCTTAAGATAGATGGACACCTTAGAACGGTTGTCTTCATGTAGAGGTAAGGCTTTCCCCTTTTACACTAGTAGGACGTGATAATTACTGTAAGTGCCCCTCCATTTAACTGTGCGTTTTCAATCCGCATGTAGAAAAACCCTTAAAGAAATGCTTGAAATCTGAACATTCTAGGTTTACCGCTTGGGAGAAGTGTAGAAGTTGGTTTTATTGCACTGGAAACAGTGAATAAATGATGGCATCCAGGTATGTTTGGACCGATGGTAAGTCAGCATTCTCTGAATTAATTCAACAAACAAACATAAATGTCGTATTAGATGCGTCAAGAGCTGCAGAAACAAATATTAGATAAAGGATCTGAGGAATTCGAGATAACACTGTATAAGTAAGAGATGTCGGATATGTCTCATCAGCAGCTCATAAGGAAAAGCTAATGCCACGATGATGTTTTTCTGTATATCTATCACAGGTTAGATAAGTTATTATATGAAAATTCTGATTATGTAATGGACCAGCTTCTACCATTTTAACAGGAGGTCATGAAAATGACATGTTTTCTTGTAGATTTTCTGAAAATGTTGTCACTATGTGCTCTGCATTTGGGTAAAAACCTGATCAGTGCCACTTTGCATCCTTGATTTTTCAAGTGTCCGACAACTTTGATATTAATTTTGTGAACAGGGTATTAAACTTTTTATTGTAGAATATTGCAATATTAAGCTCAGTTCTTAAAAAACACTGATTTTTATTTAAGTCTATATGGAAAGACTTGTGGCTGGCAGTTCATTTTATTCATTTTATACTAGTTTTTTAATCTATCTTGAGCTTTTTGACTGAGCTTTTGTTACCCAGGTTGTATATGCTTTCACTTTATTTTCTAAAAAGTGCATCAAATTGCAGTACATTGAATCTTAACAGAGACTGGTGATTGTTGCCAATACACGACCCTGATGTTTGTACAGTAGTTCTGTTTATCGTCTAATATGGAAGTAGTGACATTATAGTTAATTGTGTGCTGGGAAAGTCTGCATTTGCTAAAAGGAAGTTAGATTTTATGCAGAGTGACAGCCAGACAAGCAAACCCCCAGATTTGCCAAACCTATTTGTAAGAAAATTGGAGCCTAAATGAGAGGTGAGATTTGTGGCCAGACTATCGCTGTAAATGTCTCGCAGTGCAGATAATCTTAGAGGACTAGACTAGTTTTATTTGTAATGAGAGCAGTGTTATCATAACCTTTAGAAATGATCGACCGAACAATTAAAATGAAACCCCATTTGTAATAAAGCAATTTTTCCCCTTAAAACGTCTCCAAATGTTGATCTAATCTGAAATGACATCACCGCAGTAGGCCGCCATCTTTATGCACTCGGTCGGCCCATGATGTTATCCATCACTGGGTCTCTCTTTCTGGCGTCGTCAATTACCCAGAGGAAAACAACATTAGAGGCCTGAATGGGACACGGAGCCGTGGCAGGCCTGACATGGCTGTGTTATATGATTACACAACCTGTTGGCTGTCCGCCTGTCAAGTGTCTCCTGGCTCTGATGAATGACTGTAATATGCCGCGCATCACAACACGCCACGCCACACACTCATTAATGGCTACTCATAATGCCTGGGACGTTCCTCCAATGCCGTGGCACAATTCACACAGACACAGAGAGAGAGAGAGAGAGAGAGAGAGAGAGATGGGAAAAAAATCACAAGAGAGAGACAGGAGAGGGGGTGGTGGTTGTAGTGTGAGCGGGAGAGTGAGAAATGGCGTTCATGAATACTCCAACCTTGTTTCTGTGTCGCCATTCAGAGCAATAAACAAAGGAAACATGTTCTCATTTGACTAATTTCACAAATGGTGTGGCAAGACGCCAGTGTCACAGTCGCACGTAACTCTCAATGAATGATGACAGAAGTAGGATGAGAGGAGGAAAAAAATACTGTAAGAATGATTGTTTTTAAGTGCGACACATATGTTTTTCAATTAGATACATTCTTGTCCATCTGGGGCCCATTTGCATAGATTATCAGAAATGCGTGCAATGCGGTGTCCCTGCCAGTGTGTGAGAACATTACAATAGAGACGCTCGGAAGAAAAGGAGATTGAATCTGTCAGATGCCATCTGAAGCTTAGCTGATTGCTCTTTCTCTCAGTGAATTGGGAGACTCGCTACCCGCCATCCTCCAAACTACTCGACTCTGTGCTATAACAAACAGATTTGATTCTCATTGAGACACTGCTCCGAGAGGTTTCGAATTAAAAGGGTGAAAATTGTTCTGAATGAGCTATTTTCCACACAGTCGACTAGGCCGACGTTCTTTACTGCCGGCTGTGTGGCAACACGGTGAAGTAGTTTTCTCCAAAGTACAGCGTCCATCGAGAGGTTTCCTGATGATACGTGATCCTACGCTACATCAGTTATAGGCTATTTATGGCTCTGTCAAGACTTTGGTGTGTAATTTATACGGGGAAACGTCAGTCGCATCGCTTGAGCTCCATTGATAAGCACGTTTTCTCTTGATTTGACAGGTCTGTGCTCCATATACTGCGGCTCGGCTTTGTCTTGTCATATATTCTGCTGTTGCATCACATTAAAGTCAGTATTTTTCTATAAAGAGACACAGATGTTAAGAGATTTTCCATTTCACCTCGCTCAGATGTGCCAGCATTTTCAGGCTTGATGCCGCTGAGGAGCAGTGCTGCACCTGCAGTGTGTGTGTGTGTGTGTGTGTGTGTGTGTGTGTGTGTGTGTGTGTGTGTGTGTGTGTGTGTGTGTGTGT
>JAPTYQ010000008.1:26854946-26866730 GCA_029814465.1 Ostorhinchus cyanosoma
GGGGTGAGGGAAAGAGAAACAGAGACGCAGAGAGAGGGAAGAGAACCACATCCGCTGGTGCATTCCTCCATGCTGTGTCATTCTGGTGCTGAGTTTCCCTCAGTTTGCAAGGAGAGGCTGTGAAGAGCTCCTGATGTAACGCCCGGGGCGCTGGACTCTGCCATTTAAAGTTTAACAAGGCAGCAAGCTGCATCCACAGACTCCCACAGTAATAAAAGGACAACGGACAGTTAATGGGAATCTTTTTAAAATCATGATGCAGCCAAATTACAGTTTTTTCTGTAAAATATATCACAATATGACAGCGTTATTTTGAATTGCTCTAATAATTTCAACTGAAAATTAACCAATATAGAAACTTGAAAGTTGATGCCCAGCTGAAACCAAGAAGAGGATAAAAGAGTTGGTTTTAGATCAGTTAACAGGCATCAGTATGGTACTTTACAGAGTATTGAATGGTCAGAACTTGTTTCCATTAGTAGCAAATAATTGTCTTCTCAACTGTAATCACTTACTGAACAATATAGATAAGGTTGAGGTTCAATTCCAGATTTTTTTCATTTATTCTGTTTAATTTGATGTGGAGTTCAGAAGTCATCCAGTTCTTAGTAAAGTCAAAGACAGTTAAGTCTAACCATAAAAATCCACTGCATGGTGATTTCTAGTGGTCGGAAAGAAACGGTGAAGAAGAAAACAAGAGGACAGAGAAACCACTACAGCAAAATTTACAAAATGAACTAACATGAAAGCTTGAGTTGTATTTACAGAAATGGATGAAGAATTGAACAAGGCAGAAAAATAAAGTATTATTAACAGAGTTTGGGTGATATTTCATGAAAACTCTATGTAATATTGATCGGCTTTGATTGGAAAGGCATCCCTGATGTCAGTGGTTATGCTCAAAGCTGGTGGAAACCAGGGCTGGTTATCTAGATGGTACGGAGGTTCCCAGAATCCTGCATGGAACGGTTCAAGAACCAGAACTAATTTGGTGGAAAATGTCTGACAAATTATATTCCCCAGACATAAAGGTTGGTTGGTACAGGCACCAGCAAAAACCATGCCTTTATTTTTCCTTTTTTTCAGCAAAAATAAAATCCCCAAGTAAGACATATCACAAAGCATGTCAAAAATAATCACATTATTGTTTTTTCGTAGCCCTAAACAAAAGTGTAAGGAGTTGACAAGGAAAATACCAGAAAATCTCGACATGCTGACATGGCGCACATGGAAGAGTAGACAGTAATGGAGGACCTAACAGGGGAGGCAGTCAGATTTAGACTTGCTTCTCCCACTCGTTCTCTGCCCTCATCATGTGGCCTCTCTGGTCTGGTTGAATTGGCATCCTTACAGCAGCCGGAGCTGAAAGTCTGTGCTTGGCCCACCGCCCGTCTGCTTGCCTGTCATTCAGCTGGTTAAAGAGGCCTTGTTGAACCGCTGCACTGTGCCTGGCTACTACGGGGCCATTCATGCCTGTAACGGCAGAAACAGCCAAGTCCTGTCATCAGAGCTAGCTAGCACATACCAATTTACTACTGTAAATGACAAGGGCATCTCGCTTGGTAAGCACAGTTTCCCCCGGAGCAACCTCGTAACCCGTTGTTTGAGAGTTTGGTTTACATTTCAGAGAATGAGACGCTCTTCTCAAACAGACCATGTGTCTTTATACAAACACAAACAGCGATCACATCTCAAATATGTTCTCTGTCTCTGTTGTATGTATGCCGCCTACACTGAGCGTAAAGTGAAACAGACTGATCTGCTCCCCAAGGAATCACACAACAACAGCACTACACAACAAAAAAGGTCCTTTGTGCTGCTCAGAATGCTAGAAATTTCAAACCGAGGACTTGCAAATACAGTTTGTCACTCTGAGAATTTTTCCTCCTGCCTGTCAGCTGCTCCCTGCGCCTTTGGCTAATGGCAACTCGTCCTGTCACAGATGACCTGTGCCTTACTGAACCACTCTCCCTCCTCCTCTTCTCAGTCCCAGTGTGACACACACAGTGAGGACATGCATGAGAGCCATGACTTCATCCTCCCTCCTTTCTGTAATTCTTTCTCGTGCTTTCCTTCCTTCCTTCCTTCCTCTCCCACCGCCGCTCAGTTTCTCTGCTTTCCCCGACTCGTTCTTTACTCCTTTCCTTCTCTTGTCCTTTTTGCCACCCTGCCCCCCACCCCTTCGTCTTCTGTCTGCAGCCCTAACATCTTCCTGCTATGATTAGCAATGGTGTTTTTCCCCAGCCAGTGTAATGTCTAGAGCCTCCTGTGTCCTTGGAAAGCAGCCTAATAAGCTCAGACACACACTGCTGTCTCCGCACTCCATAGGCCTATTCTCCAGTGTCACCCAGCACACAGTGAGGTAAACAAAGACCGCCGCACGCACACACTAACCTGGTGCACTAATAGACCAGCACCCCGGCTCCTGTTGAAGATGGCGTTGGTGCTAGCTTGCTAATGTTGACCTTCCACGTGCCAATCACAACAAATCTGCTCCCTGATTTGAATATGAGGAGGAAAACAGTGTAAATTGAAAGTAGAAATCCCCCTGGTGTGAGACAAGATGAGCCTCTGAATAAATTATTCAGATGGCAGCGTCTTTCCTGCATGATTCTCGCCTTCTGCTACGTTTAATGGCATCTGTGATGACGCCCATTGGAGATTAATCCAGATGTACGACGTGTGCGTGTGCGAGTGCCTGCCTTTGGATGTGTGTTTCTATTTGCCTCTGTGTGTGTGGCCTGCTCACCCCTCTTCTCGTGCATCCCGTTGTGTCGTGTGATGGGGAAACAAAGCCTCAACAGGGGAATTTATTTCTTCTCCGGAGAGGGCTGTAAATAAACAACTAGTGAATCAATGGCTCCATTTGTTTTTTGTCTGATAATTCTGCCTGTGTCGTGAAGCGCTGTGACAGTGTGTTTTGCAAGCCGGCGCAGCACTCGGCAGCCATATTTCCTCTCAGCGAGAGTGAGAAGACATGCCACACTGGCCTCGTGTTTCATTACCGGAAATCAGTAAATTACCACTTGGTTTTTATATCAGTGACTGCAGTGCATGTAACGCCATGATGGAGCCTTTGTATGAATGGGAAATAACCCCAGCAGCAGACGATGCGCTTTGCAAGTAGCTACTCAATGGAACATGTTCAGGCAGACATTACCATGACCAACTGAACAGGAAAATCCACTGTGGGTGACATTGGATGTGTTTTGGTGGATGGGACCCTCCATCATTCAGGAGTTCACAAATGCTTTTATAGCAAAAACTGGAAGTTCAATGACCAACCAACAATCTGTGCATCAGCAGCATCTCAATTATAATCATCCATCTACCAGGTTTCAAATCAGTCCAGCAAAATATAACTGAGAACTGATTTTATACACACTATGAACTGACTGATGGATATATATATGAATAATCCCTTTTACTACAGTACAATACACTGTATTAACTTGCCATTTTAACCCTTTTCTCCCACTGATGACACCTGTCATGATCATTACATAATTACCGTACTTAAGTTATTTGAGGTGACCACAAACACTTTATATAATAGTTAAATCAATTTCCATTCACCCATGTGAAAATAGCAGAAATATCCTCTGTACACCCTTTTGATGTTAGACGGTTTTAAGGCCGTCACGTTATGGCACCTTCTTCTTCTGCTATGATTTACTGGCATTAGTGCCTTCGAGTACTCTCCGAATCTCAAGATGTTTATAATATTCAACCCACTGCATTTTGATGACTTTTGATCACAATTCCAAAAAGTCAGTAAATATATTTTCTTTACAGTGTTTTTTTTTTTTTTTTTTTTTAAAAAGCATCATTATTCACAAATATTACTAAAATGTGATTATGACAGGCTTTTATACCAAGTAACAAATGTTATTTCAAAGCTTACGTAAATGTAACACAATTTGAAACATAGATATATCATGCAGATTACATCATTAATCACCCACAATCCCTTGCTTAATTGTGACTGGGAGACTTCGCTGCATACCTGTCTCCCATCACTTCTTGTCCTCTGCACCCTGTCAACTCTCTGTTTAAAGCACTAATAACCCCTCTCCTTTAAAGACTTAAAAATGACATTAATGACATTGAAGTAAATCAGAAGCTACCTGTTTTTCCTAAAACAATGTCAATAAACTGTCAGAACTAGTCTAGTGATTAAAACTGATCTCCAACGTCTTTAATAATCACTAAATAATATTTTTTCAAGCACAAACGTCACTTCTAATGTTGAGAGTTGGCACTTTTATCAGTTTTATTTGATGTGTTAAATATCTTTTGAGTCTTTATAAAGTTGTAGGCCTTCGAGGCAGATATAACCAGGGTCAATAAAGTTGTAACTTTCTGCTTGAAAAACTAAGAAATCATGTTGTTTGTTTTCAGGTTTTTTTTTTTTTTTTGGTGAACTGACCCTTTAAAGTGGCATATCAACTGTTATTTTCCATAATTGCAGTCCCACAACCTACAGTAATAAAATGAGCGATGCACTCGTCCCAGAAAATATGAGGGGAGTTGCTTCCATTAGCTATGGTTCAATGACTAACAGGAACGGGGAATAATGGTGTGAGCAGAGCGATCCCAGCTCTTCAGGAATAAAGGTAACCTCCCAGTATGTAAACCTTGATGAGAAGCAATCATTCAACTAATGCTGCTGTTGGTAATGCCAACATGACTACACATAAGAGCCTTTAATGAGCGCTGGTTTACCGTGGCTTCTTTGTGCTCAAGTACCCTTTTTTTGTATCCCACATCCAAGTGTGAAATTATAATATCAGATCATATTTAGTTAATTAAACCCATATGACTAATTTAATTTGACTCAAATATGGGGGAAAATGAATAAATCATGGAGGCGTATTTAGCTTGCTAGTGCTAGTGTTAACAGTAATTAAATGTGGGGCAATCTGTAGCCTGTGAAGATAGCTCCAGTCCTTTCTTTCCGCCTACTGTACAAGTACACATGTGGAAAAATGTAAGCCAGACATTTTTGGGAAGCTGTCTCGCAGAATATTAATGAAAAGATCTGGGAATTTCAAACACAGAAATAGGAAAAAAATTTGTAGTGAGTAAAAGATACAGTCCTGTAAAGTAGGCTAGTGCATTAATAGTCAGTGAGTGGTCGCCCCATTAGGAGATCTGCACATTGCAGTTAGAAAAAAAAGCCAGAAGCATAGAAGAAATATTCCTCCATGATTAGAGCCCGGAGAGTTCAAAGACAGCTACTTCACCAACTTACAAAACACTCCGAAAGAAGACAAGGAATCAACTTGTATTTGTCATTTAAGTATTTTATGTTTCATATTTGGCGGGGATTAGATGTACACTCTCCTCCAGCTCTGTCGGCTCTTGTTATGTGCTTCCAATCTGTCAGAGCGCTTTATTACATCTTGATAAATGATGCCACCTAAGTCTTGTTTTCCTATCACTAAAAAGCAGATTGTGTCTTGTCACGGTCCCTGATGTGTGTTGTGTTTTGTTTTGTTTCATTTTAGAACGCCACTGTGATTGATGAGGATTAAGAAGCAGATTTTGCCTAATAGGAAACACAGGAACGTCCTCATCCCCTGGTAAGGATTCTGATTTATCGCTTTTTGTATGTCTTCATACGATCATTTGAGCATCAGAGACAGAGGATTCAGTGCTTTTTAAATTTTTCTTAGCATTAGAACGCTGTTGGATGGAAAGCAGATAAGATGCTGAGGCTGAAGTTTGTTTTTTCTCCTGTTGTGTTGCACCATGTAATTTGGATTTAGAAACCGTTTATATTCAGGGCCTTGTAAAAAAAATAAATAAATAAATAAAAAAAGCTTAGTTAATAGTTAGTAACACCTCATAAAAAGATGCTTAATATAGCTGTTATTTCTTGGCTAAATCTTAGCCAATAAAAGCACAAAGTTTCAGAGCTTTGCCCTCTAATATGTTGTATTTCTGTATAAATTTTATATATATTTCATCAACCTTGAACGCTTTTAATGCTCAGTGCAGATGTCGACACTGTGTAAAGTACATGAAATGTTTTTTTAAATATATTTCTTATACATTTTTGACTTTATTTGTGACAATAGAGAGGGGGGAGAAAACGCACAGAAACTGAAAATACACACTTACTTCCGCACATGCAGACACTCCCATCTGCAGCTCTCTCCTCTCAGTCCAAATCAAAAGACCTATAGACATGTTTTAAGCTGTTATGTAGAAAAGAAGCCACTTTTCAAAGCTTCAGTGTGGGGACATGGAGAAGAGCAGCTGTATCTGATCAGTGATTGGTAATCACCGCTGTCAATCACATGTTTAACCCTGTGATTGTGGTACACACATAATTAGGGTGTTGCAAGGTAGATTTTTGCCAGATTGAAAAAACAGGCAGAGTAGGCGTTGAAGTGTCATGTCCTCCCTGACCACTTTGATATAATGCGCTGAAAGGGGAGTTTTTATTATGAAGTTTTTTCCTAGTGACGCTAAAAAACAAATACAAACACTGCAGCTTTAAAAAAAAAAAAGGCTATTTAGTTGGGATCAGAGTCCCATCTCAGTTTATCCCAACAAGTGTAGTTCATTTAATAAACGATTTCCATTAACCTTAATAAAACACTGACTCTGGAAGCTGCAAAAAGCTTATTTAACTTTTAAAACCCCACAGTAAGAAGCAGTCAGAGATGAAAATATGAAACGATGTCATATTTTCTTGACTCATATTTACTAATATTACATTTCACCTGGTCATCTGTAGTTAAGATAATGTTAACACATAATATTAATTTTGGCCATTTTACTTAAATAAAATGCCATGCTGAGAATATCACTGTCCCTGAGCATAATATGAATGAAACTATTTAAACTATTTTAAGGAGTTTCCTGGGAGTGAAATGCTTGGAGTGACTAAGATCAGTCATGCATTGTATGTTTTTAGAGGTTTTATCGTCTAAGGTAGTAACAGAAGTAGCAGATCTACTAGAAAATACACACTGTGCCTTTAAGTTCATAGTTGTGTTTGTAAATGCACGATAAAGGTTATATTTATCTTAATACAGCAACAAAAAAGGCTTAGGGCAGGTTTAATAATCACATAATGGGTAAATTGTTTGAACTCAGTAGTAATGTTATTGTAGAAACTGTTTAAAGAAAAACAAAACTAAAGACTTTAACAATTTTATAAGCATTTTACAACTGTCACACCAAGGCCCTCAATGTAAAGGTCATGTTGTACAAATACCTACGTGTTTGTGTAGAGAAAGCTGAGTGAACTTTCACAAAAAAATGGATTGAAACCCAAGTATACAGAACCTTTCTCATGTTTTACAGCCTAAAAACCCTAACTCGAATCATGTGTAAATATTTTCCTGATATACTGAAATCGATACAAGGCTGTGTCCCATTGTCCAATGAAGGCTGTTGGACCACAGACACATCAGAACATACTGAATTAATCGTCATCAGAGTTCGTTTCTACAGTGTTTTGAATGGAAAGCACATGGGTTGCGTGACGATTTACACAATCAGTATTGTGATTTTGCGGGCAGCGGCATTTCCTCTTTGCATGGCAGACAGCTGGTGCTTGTCAGGTAACAACTGCATCCAGTCACAAACAACAGCCCAAACAAGTTGTGATGCCAAGTCATTGTGTGCGCTTCGGCGTAGTATCGCTGTTACTCCTCTGATGTGGTCGATCTTTGAATAAAAGGCCCAGTTTGAGGGATGTTTACAAAACTACATACTCGCATGTACGCTTCAGCGGTGATACCCTTCTCTGCTTCACTTCAAGTTGTCCCCAGGGCGTGAAACCTGAACAGCAGTGTTAGCACAGTCGAACCAATGGTGAGTTACCATGTATGACTATTGATCTGCTTCTATCAATAGCAATATCCATCTCCAAGAGGAGGACAACTGCTAATCCCCATCCTCCACTCATTTGTCTTCCTCTGCAAAACCTGGAAGAAAAGGCTCCATTTGATGCCTGATACTATGTGTTCAATTATCCTTTCAGCAGCATGAGTATTATGTATTCAGTTATCCCTTCAACAGCATGAATATTAAGTGTTCATTTATGCCTTGGCAGGAAAAAAACACCCCATCAATCGTCATCAGAGTATTTCAACAACCTTTGACTGACATGATGGAAAATGTAATCAGGGCGAACGAGGATGCAAAGAAACATCCGACTAAAGGCCGTCTCACAACAGATTTGAG
The DNA here is from genome assembly GCA_029814465.1 of Ostorhinchus cyanosoma. Lineage (NCBI taxonomy): Eukaryota > Metazoa > Chordata > Actinopteri > Kurtiformes > Apogonidae > Ostorhinchus > Ostorhinchus cyanosoma. The sequence goes on from JAPTYQ010000008.1 coordinate 26,863,152, forward strand.
TTAAAAAGAGTCCTTGTCCTCAGCTTTTGTTTTGGAGCTTGTGCAAAATGTCGACAGTGTAGTTTGTATACATGCGAAACGGCATCAAAGCGCTGGAAGGTGAATAATTTTTGGTGGCATCTGCACATTCTGCAATATGCTAATGAGCAAGGCTGCAAAAGCCAGATTGCCAGGAGAGAGAGAAAGAGAGAAAAGGAGGGAGAGAAAGAAGGGGAGATGGAGAGAAGAAGAAGAAAAAAAAAGGGGGGAGGAGGGAGCAGAGTGGAAAAGAGAGAAACAGACGGAGGCTGGTGTAAATTATGGATGCAACCTGCGATTTCCAAGAGGAAAAGAAAGGCAGAGAGAAACCTCAAGTCATGCATATCAGATTACGCATTTACCACATTTTCTTATCATGGTCCGTGAGCAAACTCGTATACAATCTGGCCTCAGTGTGTGTGTATTTGATAGACAGAAAGAGAGAGAAAGAGAGCATTTCCACTTGTGTCCATGTCATGTTGTGTGTATTGTGCTGTCAGGTGTTTCTGTGAACTTCATGTGACGTGTGTGTGTGTTCGTGTGTGTGTGTGTGTGTGTGTGTGTGTGTGTGTGTGTAAGGCTGAGTCGACTCTGTTTTACGTGTCTGTGTGTGTTCCTGCAGTCACATGGCCCTTGATATTTTACACCTCATTTCAGTGCTGAGCGTGCACACTGGCAACTCTGTTCTGCAAGACCCCGGTCTCATTACTTTTCATTAGCCGAGTCGCACTATAGATATTAACTGTATATGAAATGGTAGTTGTCTAATGATGAAATGATGCTGAGCCACCCCTTTTTCCTTTGTTAAAAATATTGCACTCATTATGAATTTTGCCTGCTCGAGCAATTCTAAGTACCAGGGCTGCACAGAGTATCGCTACAGCTTTGTCATCGATGGGGATGGGCTTAAAAAATAGATTTTCGGATTCTAATCAGTCTTAATACGAATGATCCAGTATGGATGAGTGCAATCCAGAGATCCATCTTTTTAGATGAGTAAAGCTCTAAACCCGATGGTCTTGCTATCCACCAGACTGTTATAACTCGTTGGGGTCAGAGTAAAAACGAGACTTTTAATAATTTACCAGCTGTAGGTGGGCCTTGTGCAATATACAGCATTAACCAAATCAGTACAGGATTGGAATGAATTAAAAATGGAACCAAACTGAGTATTGAAATAACAAATCAGCAGTGACACTGGTGTAATCATCCTTATTTATTTGTTGTTTTTTTTTTTTACAGTAATAGTAACACAACAGGGGATACAGTGCCAGGTAATGCAATATCTACAACTTATGCTGCAACTGTTTACAAAAGCTAAATTCATATGGTTCTCATTTCCCACATACTGCATGAAACAACTTTGATAGAATATAACGTAGACCATAATTTAACCCAATTTAAGGGCTCGTGGATAGACTCTGCATACACATTGAACCAACAGTGACCGTCGTCATGACAGTAATCATCAACCAATACCTGACAATCAGAATGAGTGAAGAACACGAGCAAAATACGGCAAAATGAGCAGCATCTCATACGATCAGACTCCCTCCTCTACAGAATACTCAAAGGTTGAGGAATATGTCAAATGAAATCAATGAGGCTTTTTTTCAATGCTGTGTTGCAACCAAGGTTATAATAATTTCAGATTTTTCTTTATAGTTTAGTTTGATTTTGTTTTGACTTTTTTTCTCTAATCAGTTTTAATACATTTCTTAGAGCAGTTTATGTTTTCATTAGTTTTAGGTTTTTTTCTAAATGCTTAGTTTTAGTTTTTTCATATCTTTTATCTTTCTGGCATCGTATTCCCGTACAGGACTCTGCGGCTTTGTCCCAACTTTAGTCTGCATGTTTCCAGGTAGAGTGGGGACGAGAAGCCGACTCTAAACGACAAGTGATGAGAAGTGACGGACCGTGAAGTGCTGTACGGTGCCGCCAGCTAGAACTGTTTGAGCGAAATAAATCGATTTCATATCGATCCGACATTGACAAAGACGAAAACAAAGGGAATTTTATCCATAATTGTTATATGTTTCAGTTAATTTTGTAAGCACACAATACAGTTTCAGTTAGTTATCGTTTTTTTCTTTTAATTATAGTTTTTATTTATTTCAGTTAGTAAAAATGTTTTGTCAATTCTAGTTTCTGTCATTTTGTTAGTGTTTGTTAACGATAATAACCTTGGTTGCAACACTGAGATTAGTTGTTCCTCTAGAGAATAATCCTGCTCAGCAAAAAATCATTATGTGCAGTTTTTGTTGTAATATATTAACTGAATGTTTAAGTCATGAATGACCAATAATGCAGTATTTTTATTGGCACCCATAGTGCTGTTGTTTTTAGACTGATGTTGTACGTTGATTTAAATTTAATACAGTTTTTGAACAGTTTGTCTTAAGTTCATCCTGTATGTCCCTTCTTCCATCCTCCCTTCCTTCCTTTCTTCCGTCCTTCCTTCCGTTCATGTAGACAGAAAACAACTAGTTTAAAGTTGTGAATTGTCTGTAACACTGAAGCTCTACTATAATTCATTATAAAAGGAGCCGTCTCAGTCAAAAGTCCTGTATTCTTTACATTACAATACATAGATTATAGAAAAATAAAGTTGTCAGTGTATATATATTTTTCTCTCTATATTGTGTAACCCTTCTGTCTGTATGTCCCACCCTGGCGTGCGAGTCCCTGAACAGCTCGTGTGAATAATGGATCCATTCTTGCGCCGTGTGTGTGACGGAGGCCTGTGCAGTGGTGTGGGTTCCCTACCAGAGGTGGAGGTGGAGGAGGGCAGAGGGGACTGGTGGTGGTGGTGGGGGGGGGCTTGTCTGGAAATAGCTCTGCCTAGGCCGGGAGCACCTTTAAGTGGGCCCCTGTGCCAGCCTCACCTTCCTTTAACGCACTCTCACGACAAAAGTACAATTCTACCAGAGAGCCTGGTCTGTGTTATGCACCTATTTTCCACTTGGGTCGAAAGGAAATATGGTTTAACTTGTTTCCATTCAGCTGTGCCGCCTGAGTGATCCCTTCAAAAATGGCAGGAGAATTAGAAAAAAAGGGGCTACATTTTCTAAGAATTGGACAGAAGCCACGTTGCATTTAAAACGAGAAGTGTCTGAGCTGGGGAACAGAAACTATGAAGCTGCCCTGGATCTTGCCTGCATGTAAATGTGTGTTAATGTGCAAAGTAGGTCATTTATTTGGAACAGGGACAGGCATAGTGTTCCTCTCTGGAGCAGAGTCAGAGTGGGGAATCATTTCATAAGCAGACACAGCGCTGGATTTGCTGAACCGCGCTACGGATTTACATACACCAATATTTTGTTTAGATGTCAAACTCGAACATATGAGAGGGAAAAGCAGGGGGGGGGTGCTTGTTGAAGGTGAAAATGGCTGTGGTCAATCCAGAGACAGCATCAGTAACCACAACCACAGATAGCAGCCTAAAAATCAGACTAAATCAGATTACCAAACAAACAGCTAAGAGGATTAATCCTGATCTCTCTCTCTCTCTCTCTCTCTCTCTCTCTCTCTCTCTCTCTCTCTCTCTCTCTCTCTCTCTCT
>JAPTYQ010000008.1:26871704-26882545 GCA_029814465.1 Ostorhinchus cyanosoma
TCTGCTCCTCTCCTCTCCTCTCCTCTCCTCTCCTCTCCTCTCCTCATGTAGGAGTTTTTCTCTTAGCCAACTAAAGGCTCTGACAGTCTGTAAAACCTGCAATGAAACATGTCTCACTCTGCCTTAAGGAGCTGTTAACCCACTTAAATGAATTTAATTTGTTTAGGTTTCAATGGAGAGTTTTGGCATTACGTGATGGTCTAAATGCTATTTGGGGAGGCTTTTCTTTTTAGGAATAACATTTCTGGAAGACTTGCAATATTATATTTTTCAAGCTGGTTGAATTAGTGACATTCTCAAACATGTCTTCCATATTTTTTTATTTTTATTTTTTATCATTCTCAACATGTGCACAAAAAACATGCACTGAACAGAAATAGGGCTGAGTACAAAACTTAAAATCTTCTATGGCTTTGATAGAATTACTTAGATAGTATCAGATAGTTCTCATTATAATATTTCATCACCAGTGGAGCAAATGTCAATAGTGTCATGGCATGAAGAGCTCACAAATGGCACATTTGCTAATGGTATTATCTTAAGAGACTATTTCAAGTTGTAGTAAATAGTAATTTTTTTATGTCACTGTACAGCTGTGTTGCCAAAAATGGAAAAAAAGTGAAATGAAAAATGCAAATAAGTTGAACAGTTTTGCACCTTAATGTGAAGGTCATTTGTGTGTTTATATGCATATGTATGCCTGTGTATATGTGAGTACATATATGCATGTCTATATATGTATGCATGTGTGTACGTATATATATACAATTTTGAATAATCAGTCATTTATTGGCAAGGGATGGGACTGAATAAATGTTTACCTCTTAGACTGTGTTTGTTGCTTTCTATTTGTGTAATATTCTATTTTCTTCACTGACTGATTGAATCATTGAGTTTTCCATCTTCCTACATGTTTGAAATAAATGAATAAATAACTAAAGATGCATTATAATGCAGACTCCATAATCAAATTGAACCGTGACACCAATGAATCTTAACACCTCTATTTGTCATACAGTCCAGGAGGATTTATATTGTGTTTTTCAAATGTTGATGGACTATGAAGGGTCACATAAACACGATATTGAAAAGATAGAGCTCTTTATATCACAGTTATATAAAGAGATATTGCTCTTTATATAGTTACAATCTTGTTTTTGAAAGCACTTCCTAAATAAAATGGGTTTGAATTTATATGAGTGCTTCTTTTAGCTGATGAAACAGCAGCCATGTGTAGTAAAATGGAAAAAAATGAGGATGGAATACAGTGAGATGCATCAAGAATCACTGCATTTGAAGTGTAGCTGAATTCATTTGTGATACCAGTTAGCATAATGTCTATTTTCCTTTCCTTAAAATGGGAAATTTGTATCAAAAAGTTTGGAAACCAAGGCATTGCTGTCCTTTTTGATTGATACTAAAGCTAAGCAGGAATGGCCCCGAGCCCCTGGGGGTCTAACCTCAGGTGCACCACAGCCCACTGTGTGTTTGTGTGTTAAGGCTTAATAACCTTACGAGGGCCTTGCCACCCCTGCTGCTCCGTCTTATTACCCCCACTAGCCTTTTCTACTTTGTCCAGAGGAAGGAAAAGAGATAGGATGGATTTCAAGCAGCACCTCAGGGGGCAGAGCAGGACTGGAATGAAAGCTGGAGGGCGGGAAGGCTGAGGATGAGGAGGATCGGGGAGGGGGACCGAAGAAAAGGAGAAACACAGAGAGCGGGAGAACGGCCAAGAATGGAGTGGAGGGTGGGGGTCTGCTGGAGGCCGGCGGTATTGACGTAGTTCAGATAAGTGAAGGATTAGACCACAATGAGCCTGGAGCTGCTGCGCTCCCATTCACAGCAGCCGCTGGTGAAGTGGCTCGTCTTAATGAACTGTGAAAAGGAAAAGAACATTACATACATGTACCCACACTGACATGCTTTTTGTAGATGGATTTCTACTGTCAGCTTATCCACCTAATGAGTGCAAGTACGCTGATTTCGTTTCCCTTTTTAGGGCCAGGTGGTATGACCAAGACTGTTATCAGGACAGAAATGGTCATATCTGTCAGTCTCAACAATTAGCACTATAAAATATTATGTCAAATTATTATTTCTAGTGTTTGGACCTGAGTTACAGTTGTACTAGTAGACTAATATTAAACCATCGGATATTTCACAAATCTAGATGTAGAACTTTCAGAATAATCACCATAAAATATTTGTTCAAGTACAATTAAGCAAAACACAGATTTGAAACTGACTTTGAAATTAAATAAAAATGTGAAAAAATCTGTACTGTAATAATTATTATAAAAATCAGAAATAATAAATCTTTGTGTTGCTCAGTCGTAATGCTTTTCTGTGTCCTTGTTTTAGTGAATACTTTATACCAGTTTATAGAACATAACAGATAATTTTTCACACGTAGTTTGGATTGTACCAGTGACATAGTAAATGCTAATTGCTAATGCTAGGTACTGTATGTGTATTAAGATGACTAAAATGCAAAATAAATTTTCCTACAGTGGTAATAAAGTCAGTTCACCTATTTTTTTTAACCTTTTCTCAAAAGACAAGAAGTTAAATCCATCATAGGTAGAATAACTATTTATTTAGCGAACTAGCACACAAATGTAGCCTGTTATTGTTAAAAACAGAGTAAAGAGTGTTCTCCTTCATTTTCATGTTTACGGAGGCGCCAATGCTGACTTAAAACAGACAAATTTGTCGTAAATATTTATTAAATGTTTAATATAGAATTACCTCAATAAACCTGGATTTATTGGCCAGCTAATTGAAATTAGTGTTAACTGTGCAACAGAGAGCCATATATTTTAAATCAGTCTCATTTTATTCATTTTACATTTCCTAAACTTTCATTAGACCTAATCTGTGATTCCTTTTTGTACATCCCAACCCTTTTGTGTGCATATTGTGTATTTTTGTGATGAGTCTAACCAGTGTGAAGGCATTTAAAGCTCCCAGAGTGCACATTTTCTATAACCAAACAAATGTAACAAATTCGCACATTTGAGAGGCTGGAGCCAGCAAATATCTGCTGTTTTATGTTCCAAGAATTACTTAAATGACACCTCAGTCTGCAAAAGCTGGCAGTTAATTTACTGTCAGTCCGTGTGTTGTTCGTAGTGGGACTGGGAATTGTTTCAGATTTTCCTCTTGGGTGCCAGTGTGATACCTGAATTTCAGGACTGACACCAAAATACTTCTTTAAAAAAAAAAAATGGAGTCTTTTTTTTCTTCTTTCTTCTCTAAATAAACCAGGCACTTCTTGATTTTAGACAAAGAAAAAAACGTGATCAGTCAGGTTTGAAGGGTCTTAGACTTTTAGTGGCAGATCGATTGTCGGTCCCACACAGCTCACTCCATGTGCAGTTGTATATTTATGTTGCCATGTTACATACAGATGAAGAGAGACGTGCAGTAGAAACACTCAAAGAGTCGACTTTTTTAGATCACAGGTAGAAAAGCAGGATTCTGGCTACTTGCTCTTCTTCCGCCTCCCCCTCTTTTCTCCACTTTCTTTTTGAGTCTGTCTGTGCTTTAACAAAGACTCAACCCGTCTGCTGAGGAAACATGAGCACTGCATACTCTCTTTTGTTACACTCCTCAGACACACACACACACACACACACACACACACACCCACACACCCACTGCAGGAGATACAATAGGCAGTGTCATAGTAATATCTGCTGTTCATGTTGAGAAATGCTTTCTTAAAGTGAGAACTACTTGTGTGTGTGAGGATAATGATACACAAGACTCACTCTGAGTGTGCTTTTGTGGGTCACTAAAGGCGTCTTTATCGCGCCTGTTGGATTGTTTGTGGCATGTGTCTTGTATTTTAGTGTCTGTATATTCAGTTTGTGTGTCTGCAGACATGCCCCTGTGTGATTTGCGCTTACGTCCGACTCCTCAGGTCTCGTGGTGGAATTCAGAGTCAGGTGTCTGTCCGGTTTCACTGAGCCGATCCCAAAGGCTCGAGTTTCAGGTTCATCTCAGAGGTTAAAGGTCATTCTGTTGAGATCTGGTGGAGGGCAGCGGAGATGGTTCACAGACACAACAACAAACACACTTCTTTAAAGGAAACCCTAGACAGACCATGAAATTACCCTTTCTTCCATTGTTGTACTTTGGTTTTGACCTTCACTTTTTCGTTTATTTGTTCCTTAAGATCCAAATGTCAGCTATCTAATGCAGATTTCTGCACTATTGCTATGAATGGATGAACAAACAGAAGCAAGACGCAATCAAATCTACATCTGCTACCAAATTTGGACAAGATTGACATGTTTGCATATTAATAAACTTCCAGGGGCTTTGACTGTCCTCATTCCTGAATGAAGGTTTTGATGAGTCAGAGCGTTTAGTATTTATTTATTTATTTATATTTTTTTTGCAAATGGCTCTTTTTTTTTTTTTTTTACACTGTATTAATAATTTTTTTTTCATTAGTCAAGAATTTTGGATTCATCATGACAAAACAATATAAACCAGATGATTCAGAACAGCTGTACTTATATTAATTAATTCCACAAGGGCATTTTAGTCTAAGTGGTGTTTGTTAAAATGTAAATGAGGAGCAAACATGTCCTAGATGCAAAGAGGATTGCCTTGAATGTGGATACAGCATTTAAGGACAGTAACCCTAATGTTACTTAAAACACATAGTTTCTTTTTTTTTTGTTTCATTCTTTTCCACCATTTGACCCCCTCCTACTTTTTTCCCTTTTCTACCTCTCTATACATGGACTGGCCAATTTCCTGAGCCTGTTTTTCCATTTTGTCTGCATATATCTTTTACATGTGCATGTTTTCTGTGTTCCTAGGCAATTGCCTTTTTGCCATCCTCTGTCTTTGCCTCACTCTCCGCTAAGAGCTGAAATTGTCACACCAGTTTAACTTCATGGCAAGAAGCTGATTGGAAGTTGCAGCCATTGCCTTAAAATGAAAATGACATTCTGAAGCTATTACCATACTGTTTGTCCTTGGGTCTCTGATATTGGCTTAGAATAGGGGCAAAGAAGGGTTACCTCTGGTTTGTGTGTTAATGTCTCAACCAAACAGTTTTTCTCTGGTAAGATTCATAATTGTAGTGCTCTTTGGGTCCTTGGTTTCACAATAAGACAAATTAAGAGTTCTGTCTGCTTGATTCGAAACCGATACAGGATGTGTTAAATTTGTATGAACAACTTTGTATAGTAACATTAGCAGAGCAAATGGTAGCAGGTCAGAACAAGGCCAGGGAAAGGTTGTATTTGGTTTTGTAATGCAGTGAGGTGGGTCACACAGATGCTTTCAGAATAAAAGTGAGATTCATCTGATTGTTAATTGTGGTAAAAGGATTAATGTGCAGCAAACTGAGGTTGCAATACACCATATATTTATCAGAGGGAATGAGAAGTGAAGGTCTGTCTAACACAAGCCTTCTTCAAATAAAGGTCTCTGTTTGAGGAAATAGGTTAGACCTTTCCACTGAAAGTATGTTATTTCTGTGTCTCTAATTAAACAAAACCAGTTGAACTGTCATATTTGTCCCTGTAGCAAACATTTAATCCAAGGCAACCCATCTTTGATCAAAGCTGATGGCTGGTTCTCTCAGCAAACAGAAACAAAAAAGGTTGGCAAATGTTTTCCTATTCAGATCGTAGCAATTGGCATGAAAATTCATTTAGTGTCTGCTGTCGGCATAATGGCTGTTGTTTAGTGTGCGTTTGTGTGTGTGTGTGTTTGTGTGTGTGTGTGGTCAGTGCTGCCTCAGTTGATGAGGGAGATCCTTATTGCCCCTGGCACCAGAGCTCATGAAAATCAATGTTTGATTTGCTGGCTACTTGATAAAGGATTTAATGCTGAAACATGCCCCCACTCTCTGCTGCCCCACTCACAGTAAAGAAATCGTCGTATTGAGTTCATTTGTTCATTTTGCTTTCATTCGGGCATGTGTTTGCAAAGTGGTGCTATTTGCCTGCGATCATGTTTGCGCAGTAATAATAATAAAGCAATAAGATGGCTGTGATTCCCTGACAGGCCTTATGTCCAGTCGCTGCTGACTGCAGATATGTGTCCAAAGTGGTGTATAACCCCCTCACCCTCTGGTGCTCCCTGCTCTCGCTGTGTGTATCGACCAGACTCTGGAATGGAGAAACGCCTGCCCAGCACACAAAATCAATGGCTGCTGTTTTCCCTCCTCCAACGGCCTCCTGTTATCTGCAATGAATACAAAGCACATATTGTAGCACACAAGACACACACTCATACACCTCATCTTAAGTCCACTCCCCTTGGCTGCGGCTGCAGACGCTCACATACAGACCACAGGAGATTGGAGTAAATTACAAGTCAGTTAAACCTAATTGGAAGAAATATGGCCCTCACCCTGTGTTTCTCTGCTTTGGAGCGTGTTTTTGTTTCAAATATTGTGCAGCTGAGTTCCTTGTCACCTAACAGCACTTGAGTCAGGCCAGCACACACCACACTGCAGTTTATTATTTCTTCTACCATATACACTCTGCTGTGCAGGAAAATCAAACAAGGCAGGGGAAAGTGTGAAAGAAACATCATCCGTCTTCTATTGTGTTGAGTAGAATTAGCAAAGTGGCCACTGAGTGTTTATTTAGCCAGCAGGCAGTCGGCTTCACTAAAGGCACCGGGATCAGATCAAACCTGTTTTCACCATTATGCAAACCCCACTGTTTCCCTTTTACTCTCACTGTTCTAAACTCTGTCTTTCTCACTCGCTGCCTCTCGGAAAGGGATTATAGGTGGCGGAGGGGGAGGTGGTAGATTAGCGGCCGCTGTCCGGTGGGTCCGTCTGTCTGCCGTCGGAAAATAGAATTCATTTGTGTGATCCAGATGCTTACGCTTAGCTCTCCTCCACATCTCTTTTTGTGTGTGTGCTGTTCAGTCAGAGGAAAGGATTGGCTGACTTACAGGGGGTGGGGTGTTTTCAGATGGAGGGGGCTTGTTCGCATCCGTTGGGCATCAAAAGGACCAACCTTGCCGTGATGGACAGAGGTGGGATGCAACAAAGTAAATATACTCTGGTAGTTTACCTTAGTGGACTTTATGTGTAATTACTTTTTTCTTTCTTTCTTATTTTCAACCTACATCTTACTTTTATCCTCTTCATTTTAACATATCGGTACTTTACACTCCTAACATTTCCAAAACAAGCTCATTACTTTAGTTTTAATGCATTTGCAATATGTATTCAATAACATGTTTTTGTTTTGCATCACATCTTACCAGGACAAAATATATTTCAACTAATATACGATAAGAGTATGAGTAAATACTGGTTCCATAAAAGTCCATGATTAAACAGGTTCTCATTCAAAAACATTGCTACTTCTGCCAAGGAGTACTAGGTGAATATTATTTTGCAGGAGTCATTCTGGTGTCTTGGGGTTTCTACTAAGTGTACTGGTGGTTGTTTTCTTAATTATTTTGCTGCAAATAAGATTATATAGATAATCAAAATAATAGAAATAGTTTAACAGCTAAGTTTGCTTGCTGCTTTGTTTGCTGAGTTGAAGTTTCCAAGCTTCTGTTAATTGAATAAAACATTATTTCTTGATCGATAGCTCTGCTTTAGTTGTGGTTTAGAAGTCCTGCTGAAAAGACCATCCTATGGTTTTGTTGCACTTACAAAGCCTCCAGAAGTTTACTGGTATTTAATAAAAAAAAAAGCAAGCATGTTTGCACAGCTTTGCCGCATTAGCTACTGTTAGCATTAAATTGGTATTATATGTACTGTCAACTAGCCAACGAATTTCCTAGGTAGCATGCTAATTATTATGTTGATACTGAACCGACCTGTGTGTGTTAACATTTAGCAAGTAGCTGCAATTACTGGGAGGCACTTAACATAAGCATAAAAACTCAATCTTTTTAATAAGTTAATGTTTGGCTACTGTTAGCTTAGTGAGTTTGCTTGAGTTGCTTTCCCAAAGCTTCTTTTTCTTCTGCCAACAAAATAGAAAAAAAATAAAATATAGCCTAATTTGGACTCATATATTCACAACAGTGGTACACAAACCACTGGGTTACGTCACTGTGGGCATGTCCATTTGTTTTATACAGGTTATTGATATGATTTACTAATACATCAGCCAGTTTTATGTTGTATTGTCTTAGGCAGTGATCTGGAACAGTTTGTGTTAACAGCAGTTTTATTGGTAACGAAAACAAAGGTTAATTGCAGCCAGAATGAAGACAGAAGAGCAGACGGCGGCTGTGTTAACAGGGTGTGTGTTAGGGTTACGACAGGGGGGAGTGGGGTCCTGCGCTGTGGCTGGATACTTCATGCATTCAGGATGCGAGGGGGGTTGATGGATGGACCCAGACTGGAGAGCTCATGGAGAGCTGCGAGGCAGGATGCTGGAGGAGGTCTGCGAGTCCCTGAAGGAAGTCTGAGGGAGGGAGGGAGTTGAGGGAGAGAGAGGCAAAAAGACCTGTCATTTATCAAACTCCCTCCACCTGCCACCTCCTCTCTCTGCCTCCTGTCCTCCCTTTATCCCTCTTGCCACCCCTCTTTAATTCTCCTCCCTTAACCATTTTTTTGTTCTAAGCCCAAGTGTAGTCCTCCATTGTGTGCACGGCTCTTTCACTGCCTTTGGGTTGCGGTGTACTCACTCCCAAACATCACTTTGGGAGGTGTTTAATGCCATTATGAGGTGGCAGCCCAGGCGCCGTGCCCTCCAACATGGACAGATGGACTCACGCCAGAGCTAAACACAACTTAGTTTTCTTAATTCACTTAAACGCGGGTGCTTCTGCTCCCTGCCGCCAGCCACTTAACTTCCCGGTCGGCAGCGGCCCTCTAATGCTCGCCTGAGACCGTGGTGATTCTACGGGTTGTTCTTTTTGTTGCTTTGAGGCCAGTAAGAACATTACGAGGTGCTTTGACAGGTCAGAAGTCTTTGGCCGGAGCTGGTGTGTGTTGCCTGCAAACTCTTCCCCACAGCGTCTGGCAGAGTAGGGTAGGTCTCCCTGTGTTACTGGATTACATGCTGCAATCTGGACGGTCGGGGTGCGGTAGAGTCACGGTTCTTAGTAGGTCAGTGAGTGAAATGGCTCAGTCCATTCACTCTCCAATCCATAGTAGCTGTAAATTCAAGTTTCCAACTGCTGTACTTCAATGGAAATCTATATAAGCAGAAGATTAAAGCTGGAAGGCATCTGATGCCGACACTGTGGTATTACATGGATAATGTATAAGTTGTCGGTATGTGTATCACAACATGCCCATATGCTTGAAGAAACCCAAAGCAGTGTGTAATATTTAGTGGCATCTAGTGGTGGAGCTGCAGATTGCAAGCTAATCAATACCCCCTGTCTCTGCACCAGACTGGCTGCAAAAACCCCCCCAAAAAACCCCTCATTAATACAACCCAGTTATGGGTTTTATGTCCTTGTATGAGGACAAAAGTTTCACAGCTTTATACAAAAACAAAACATAAAACTGTCCACCACAAATGACATTTGATCAAAAATTTAAAAAATGCATCTTGAAAGAATTGTTGAATCGTAATGTTTTGAATATAGACAATTGTTTAATTAAAAAAAGCCAAAACGTGTTTTTTCCTGGGTCTCAGGAGGTTAATTAAGGTTGTAATAGCATTAATTCATACTTAATCATACTCAAGTTGATAATATTGGACCTTAACGCTAGATGTAACTGCCCATAAAATATCAAAAAGGAGACCATTCAGAGTTTTTGCAGAGGTACAGAAAACCCATTGACTCAGTTCTGTATGTTTATACACTCATGAATAAAAATATATACTCCATAATATGAGCTTCTTCTGCAATTAGATCAATATCACAAGTGTTTAAAGGTTCTACATGTAAGATATTTGCCTGCTTCATGTGTTTGTGTTGTGAGTTGTCTAACCTCAGCCAAAGACTGGCACAAATTTGACACATTGAACCTTTAATTCATTTGTTTGTTAACATACATGGGAGAAATATCAACATTTCACTGATGCCAGTGCCTCAAATGTGGATATTACGTTATTATTACTTTTGTTATTCCACTGTGGTGGTATTTTTGTACTTTTATCAGGAATCTACTTTGATTACTTAATCACTTAATCAAAGAATGGAATTGGTAGGCTATTGACGGTATTGTTAGTTGCATATATAAAAATAAAATAATCAGTGAATGGTACCATCTTGCATAATGCGTGACTAAATTCAAGAGATTTGTTAAAAACCTTTTTCACTGCCATTCATGAAAATGAAACATTCACATTAGTTACATTAGTCACCATTAATAAAAATGTATATCAAAATCATACATAAAACACAAATAGTAAGAGTAATATATAGTAGTGCATAATCATACTGAATATATATGCTTTATCCCTATGTTTTGGACAGCTGTACACATCTGTGAAATTAATTAATTCTGAAAACAACCTTTCGGTCTGATAAGATATGCAGCAATTATGCAAAAAACTGCTAAGAACATTAACAACCGAGACAAAGGACTGGAACATAATTACATAACTGAAGTAAAACATGGATCTTTTACTTTCTCTCACTTCTCTTTAAATGACCAGCTTTTCCCCCTCCATCTGCAATCTCTAGACTGTACAGTATATTAAATGAGCAACAGTGTGTGCTCATTAAAAATGCATGCTGTGCATTGAGCTTAGGAGACCAATTATCCCACCTAGCTCTTTTACAATAGCTGATGATAAAAGCCCCTGCAGTCGACCACTTCCCGATTGCTTCGCTGCTTTACCACCATCACCCTTCACCTCTTTCTCTCTCTCTCTCTCTCTCCCCCCCTCCCCCTCCACCTCCCTCTTTCTGTCTCCCTTCCCAGC
>JAPTYQ010000008.1:26889700-26901402 GCA_029814465.1 Ostorhinchus cyanosoma
CAATCTTCCATTCTTGTAGAAAGAATAAGAGCTTAACAGTTTACATCTTTATTTGGTGCTAATTTTTTCCAACATTTACACCACCCTTGTCAACCCAAAAAATCCCCTGTTTGGGCCAGCGGCTCCTGTTTGAAGCCATTACATAAGGCTACGTTTTTATTCCAACTGGACTTTTCTTCTGATTATTAGTGGGATATTAGGGTCGACGCAAATGCAGCTACTGATGTTTTTGTGGCTGAACGGAATCCCTGCAGCCAAGATCACACAGAGTATAGACCACATACTTGATTTGGTCGTCCATCAGCCTTTCGGAGCCTCACAGGATCTCTCAGCACCGACGCGGAGGGAAAATCCTGTTTGTTATTTCTCTCATCAGTTCCTTCCAGATGTGAGATCACGGTCAAGTGAGGACCGAGCGGCGCGGCAGCTGCGATCGACCGGGGTTCATGGAAAAAAGACGGCGAGCACGCTTGGGCTGGCGCTGGCCACCTCGCAGACTTGCTGGCCAGCTGTGTGGCTGCCTGTAGGTTTTAGTGATTCATGTCACACTGTAATTGGTTTACCTGCTCCCTGTGTGTCTGCGCTCTGAGAGGACCAAAACAAATTACCCAGGGATGACCTCTCGCCATCTCTCTCTCCTGCACTCCAACCATTTCCCCCTATCTCTCCCCGCACGTCTCTCCCTGCCTCCCACTACATGAAATATGTGATGTGAGTGTTTTTCTCCCTCTCCCTCCCTCCTTCCGTGTCTCTCTTGTCATCTATTTGTCTGTCTCATCTTCCTGCACATCCAAAGAATCAGCCAAGCGGGGCTAGAGCAGAATAAAACAGAAACACGCTCACACTTAAACATCCCTATTTATGCATTAAATACTATTTCAGTGTGTAATGCACCACTGTGTTTATGCTAAAAAATAAGCTGCTAGGATGGACTTTGTCTATTGATACTTGAGATCGTACCTTGCCGGAGTACTTTGTGTCACAAAGAGTGAGTTTGTGTTTTGTAAAAGCTGCAGTGGAGTGCATTAGCCTTTCAGCGGCGGTTTGTGCGCTCGCTGTGCCAAATAGTACCTGTGTGAATTGTCCCTTCAGTGAATAAAACTGGTGCTCTGCGTACACCATTAGGCTGTTTCATTTTCACAGTAAGCAGATGTTTTGTGTTGTTTGCTACTGAAACCCTCACACTGACGCACAGTGGTGCACATGTAAACATACACACACACACACACACACACACACACACACACACACACACACTGAGAGCAAGATGAATGAGTGCATCATTTTCTCCTCCACCCGCACAGGAAGGTCTCGCTGTCTCCAAGGTTATTTAGTTGTTTCAGTAAAAATCCACTGTCAAAGGGATTTCGCCGCAAGTGTGTGATGCTTGAAAACATGATTTGTTTGTATTTGTTTGCATCAGTGGTTGCACAGACTGTACTTACACCAGAGGAGCTGGAGCATGCACTGGCAAACATCAGTCTTCTTCAGATGTCCTTGAACGTGTCATGTGGTGTGTGCAGAGTCTAGAGGGCGCTGTCCTTTCAACTGGTGGGGGATAAAGAACAAGACACTGCTCTATTTAGAGACATTAATCTCTTTGGTCTCTGCACCTAAATTCATGTCTTGGTTTAGAATGTTTAGTAATGGTTTTCCTTCAATAAACTCATACTTACTACTGATTGATATTTAAGTAAGGAAATTTTATCAAATAATTGTAATTTTAATATATGTAAGAGGAGGTAATACCAGAATAGCCATTTTCATATTCCTGTCACTCTAATTTATTAATGAAAAACCATTTATCAGCATTGAACAGTGGAACATTTGCCCTTTAAACGTTGTAAACAAAAACTTTTGACGCAAGTAATAACTGGAATATCCAAAGCCTATTGCTGACTGATAATGACAGATGACAAATGAAGTTATGATGTTTAAAGAGCAGCAGTTTAATCTCAAATGCTGGAAATCACACAGGGAAGAGTGATGACATTTGGCATTTTTGTCCTGCTAACGTTTATACAAGTTAATGGAGATGTTCGTCACTACTACAAACAGTAATTGTGTTTAACTGAAATAGTTTGGATGATAGTATGAAGGGGATTATGTTGTAACTGTGGTAGCCTGTTTCTGAGGATCTTATAATGTAATATTAAACAGGCCTGTAATGCTAATATCAACACTTATATGGTTTTATTAACACATAACAAAATTAAGGAGTGGCCGGTAAAGGCTTATAATGACTTTATCAGCTATTAACTAACACTCAATGCTTTATATGGGTGACGTACGTAAAATAATTGTTCAAATAAATTGGAAAGAAAATGTACTGCAATCCGTAATTGTGTTTAACTATTTCCCTGAGCAGTGAGTAGGAGTTTATTGTTGGACAAGTGTTGATGTTGATGGTCTTTATGTGCAGAAACAGCCATTTAAGAATAAAACACCTAAGTTAACAAGCATCTACTAAATGGGAATATGTTGCCCTTAATATTTTTTATCCAGTGATAGAATATACAAGTAATTGATGTGTTTATTTTCAGTACTTATTTGTCAAGCAAGACCAAATAAAAAATCTGTATTGTGCTTTTCACATAAAACACCCTTTGGAGTTGTCTCATACTGCGATTTGTTCGGATGTTGAATTGTCAGCTTTTGTAATTTGTAATTTGGCAATCAATTTGATGTTAATAGAAAGAGCAAGGCCGTGTTTTTTTTTTCTCCTCACTTAGGTGTTTAAAAAATATCAATTTTTAAGAACAAAGAATAAAGGTGGCTCAGCAAGAGCTACAGCACCGTAGGACGTTTTGTTCCACAGAGTGCAGCAAGGCTGAACTTGGTTGCTTTTTTCGTGAGAGGATTGTACTTTTGGAGTGTCAGAGACAAAGGGAGTAGAGGGCAGACTGGCACAGATATATTTTTGCTCTCCCTAATGACACCAATACCATTTCATGGCTTACTGAGCAGATTGAATCACACTCACTCTCGGCCTCTGTCTCCGTTTCTCTTATTCCTGCACACACACTTCATCCCCTCTCCTCACACACTATCACATGTACATTCATATGCTACTGCACATCAGTGTGTTACACTTACCCTGCTGGATGTTGTTTAATTGCATTTGGGTCAGCAGTTTGCTGGTGCTGAAACCGAAGGACAAGGAATTTGTCAGTTTACCCATTCAGCAGTCACAGGGGGCAGTGTGTGAGCTAACAACTCTGCTGGAGTCAGGCCCATAAGGTTAGCTTTACACAAGCCTGTCAGACTGCACTGTCAATCACTGGCAGCTCTTCTCCTCATCTCATCTGCTGTTCTTGTCCTGCTGCTCCGGCTTCTCTGCGGAGAATATTTCTTCTTTGAAAATGTTCTGAACTGCCGTTATTCTGTTTAGTATTGCTTAGATTTATGGATTCTTTGACTTAAAAGCGTTCAACACTTGGGGCTGTCCTACAGTGGTCTGGTGCAGCGATAACAGTCACACAGCGCTGGCTTTGTGTTGTCCACACTCACACATACAGACATACACCCTGCCTTCATCCCCTTGTGCATCACAAGTGATAGAATCTTGCCTTTCGTGACAGTGGAAAATCGTATGTGGCAGCCAGGACATACAATCTTCCCCAGCTGGTATTTATAGTCCTCAGCAACTGGAACATTGTATGGAATAAGGAGTTCATTCATTCATCATGTGATGCTCAAGCTCCGCTCTGCTCATGGATGACCTGATTTTGTATCTTACGGTTAGATAGATGGCCTTTCTCTATTACTGCACTGGAGACGGAATAAATACAACATGAAAGCAAACATCAACAGGGAACCACACACAAATCCACAGAAAGAGCACAGTGATTAAATAACAGTCGAGTCTCGGTCTGACACAACCGTATGACCAGTGTTTTGATAAATGATTGAATCACACACATATTGTTCAGATGTCAGCTCGTGTTTTGTTGTGGCCTGTCATTTACTCAGCCCACTGAATCAATCAAATCATAAACTAAATGCATGTTGACTTTCAGCTGTCGATCGCATAAAACCAGTACCTTGAACACTACTACTTATTAGACTGCAATTTAAATAATTCATACATTAGTGAAAATAATCAGCAGTTGCACATAAGTACAGTCTGTGATTATATACCATTAAATAATCTGCTTTAAGGTGAATGGAAGATCATAAATATGATCACTTTGATGGTTGGTTTTACAAAAAAAGCGTTCTCTCCATTTTGATTATTTCTCATGCACAGCTTCTGAAGGTGATGACTATTGGTCAGTGGTCAATTCATATTGGTTTTTCAATGGCAGATATTTAGATTGTTTAGAAACAGAAGCAGCCAGTTACCATTGATACACTGAAAAAAATCCAATGCATATTTATTTAATACTTAAGTTATGAGTGTATTGTTTCTGTTGACTTACTGTAAGTAGATCTATTCTGTGCTCTATACTGCCATCATTACTCTGTTCCTTAATGTTTTATCTCTGTTATGTTAGTTTACATGATATATTAAAGAGTAAGAAATGAAAAGGACTTAAAAATGATCAAGCAAGCAGTTATAATGAGCATGTCTAACCTAACTTAACAAGCTTTACACCATAACCATTAGTTTTAAAAGAACAGAACATTTATGTTAGCTTTGTCAATTCAAACAAAAGCTACATATAAATGCTACTTATATTACAAAGAGAAGTTATGACTCAGTATATATGTAGGATTTCCCTGTAATTACAAGGCATAGGTTCAGCACCCTGTTTATTTTACACACCACCTTGTCCAGATTTTGTTAAATCAATACTGACATAACTAAAATTGGCCCCCAGTGAATGTTTACAAGTTTACTCTGTGCTTTTTTGGATTTTTATGAATACTTTTCCAAAATGTATATACATTTGTCATAGTAAAATGGACCAAAATCATGCTAAATGAGATTTATTGAAGAATGTAAATTGCTCTTGTGGATGGACGTCCACAACCCAGCACCTAAATCTCCTGAAAACATAAGACAAATGCCTGGACACCACTGCAGGAAAGTGTGAGGAGTGTAGCGGTAACTGAGATAAAGAGCTGCTCTTCATTTGTAAGCCAGTGAATCAACTGGAGACCGTAGTCAATCATTTTATGGACAATAAAAGTTCAATTTGAGTAGAATATTTGACTCTGGACACACTGTTCAGCCTCTTCTTGTCTCCTCTCCTTCTCTGCACATGTATTGCTCATCTCGGCAGGATGTTGGCTCATTTCCACGTCTTGTATCCATCATTTCACATTAAAAACCATCTCCAGAGTCATGTCATTGCAATTTCATGACACTTTCTTAAATTCCAAAACAGCAGCAAAACATGCATAATGGAAACCCTGCGATTATTGGCTGCACTGCAGGTTTCCTTGTTTCTGAGAGAAAAAATTGGAAAGCTAAATTCAAGCTAAATTTACCGCCAGCAGCATCTATTTGCTTTTGGTTTCAGTGTCCAAGCTCTTTCTCACAGTTTGTGTTGCAGATGTTTCCGCATATACAATGTAATCACTGATCACTATCATAACCTCAAAGTATTATTGCGCTAACTTCAATACCCACAGTCTGGACAAAATATTCTCAAGGTATTGGACTTTCTCGGCCGTTAACAAGCAGCAGGTCGCTGTTAGGTGAGTCAAAACAATCCGGTGCTGTTTAGCCAACCGTTGTTCACAGAAATGTATTTGACATTCTAGTGCAGATCATAACATTTCCAAAGATATCAAACATGTCAGGCTGAATTTATTGGGAAATGTGTCCAAAATAAATCCCCTTTATGCAGGGTAGTAGTCTAAAAAGTAAGTTTCACTTTGACAGAGCTTTAATGAAAACCAGGGAATTACTGTTATATGGCACAGAATAAGATTAGTTTGATCTTAAAGGTACTTCAATGGGAACAAGAGGCAGAAAAAGTTTATGTAATCTCTTTACTAAAATCCAAATCTCAGGGTGCTTTCCCAGGTCTTGAAAGCCTTAAATTATGGAATTCTGAAATGCTGTTTTCCAGACCTCAAAAAGTCTGGAATTGTATGTGCAAATCTTAATAAAGTATAGAAAAAAGTTTATCTCATATTTGAGTTTTAGAGTACGCTCAAAGGCACATAATCACGGAAGATTATATAAATGATGCATATACGCACATAAATGACTGGATTTCACTAACGCGTCAATACTGGAATGATTCCAATGATACATGATTGTGTCATACCCATGCACTTTTATGATTTGATCATGTTTTTCTATCAGTAAAATATCATTTACTGCATATTGTGCATTAATTCATTCTCACAGCTATTAAAATTAACTTTTGTACTACACACAATCGGGTACAATCTCAACTAAAAAAAGGCATGCAATTGTAAAAGTACGTAAAGCCCCGATCTGGGAGGGGGGGGCGGGTGCAGTTTTGAAAATGTCTGGAATTTTTAGTGAGATATAGAGCAAGCACCCTGAAATCTTGACAGTCATCCTCCAGTAGACCATGCCTTTTTTTATTTATTTATTTTTTATCTTACATATTGAGTAGTGAAATAATCGGTTGCTCCCGAGGGTATCTGGTGGCACATACCTGCAATACTCCACAACTGAAGCTCCATATTTATAGATGCAACAGAGCGGCTCATATATCCCCACATCACAGCTGTTTGCATTGCAGTGTTGGGTGTCACATAGCTGCCCACTGCTCCTGTGGTTGTCACATTAAAACTGAAGATAAACAAACAGCAACATTTAGAGTTTATTTTTTTCCACCCCAGGGACAAATCATTTCACATTTTTATAGAGGCGACCGGTTATGATGTTGAGAAGAGGGGTTGAGTTTTATAAAGGCCGCGGGGAGTGATATGACTAATAGTTGGCTTTTTCTGAGACGGGAGCAGTGAAAAGGAGAAAGGGGAGATTAAGAGAGGAGAGGATTAGCAGGAAGTCAAGAAAATAGTGGCAAATAAGGGAAAAAGTGTCAGAAATGATGATGCAATAAGTGCATACGGGCTGGTAATAAATGACGATGAGTGGAGATTGAGCTGGGCGATGCAGACAAAGATGGGAACAAAAAGTTTTATATCAGTTGAAACTGATAATAATCATTTAATTTAGGTCCTGAATGAAAGCTGAAGTAGCCAAGTGGTTATTTTTGGGTTTAAATGTTTTGTAAAAGACATAAAAAGATGAAAATGTTAGAAAAGATACAATAAAAGCAAAATGTTGTGGCAGACAAAAACTGTAAAAAAAAACAAAAAAAACAAAACAAAATGATGATGGAAAGTATGTGAATAATCTAAAAGATGTAACAAGACAAAAGGTTATTTGCAATTTCGATACTTTTTAACAGCTGTAATGAGATGAAAGTGTGGTAAATGATGCAACAAGATGAAAATAATGAAACAAGATGAATATGATGTAATGATTGTTAAAGACATAACACATAAGATTTGAGGCTTTGAGACAAAAACACCATAATAGACAGTTGTAAATGAAAAAAAACAAGACGAAAATGACATTGAAGACATAACAAGATAAGGTTTTAAACGACAAAGACATAACCAGGGTGACAAAAGACACAGATAATGTGTGACAACGTGAACAAATTTAGCAAGGCAAGTAGTTATTTGTGTTTTTTTAATTATCTGTATATACGCATAAGCTGTAATGGCAATGTAATGTACATTATGAAAAAATTAGCAAAACAATGTAAAGATGGATGCAAAGAGATAAAAAGCACCATAAAAGAAACGAAAAGACCAGAAAGTAAATTAGATTAAAAAAAAAAGAAAAACTGCTAGTAATGTAGAAGACATAGCAAGATTGTGATTTAGTGTTTATTTTATTCATTTTCTTTTTTTATTATTTAATATCAAATAAATTATGTATAGTTAATTATGTAGAATTATGTAAAATTATGTAAAGCACACTGAATTGTGTATGAAATGCACTATATAATGAAACTTGCCAAAAGATGAAAATGATGTTTATTTTTAACCTTCTGCTTATGGTCAATACATAATGAACTCTTATTAAGCAGCAGAATGTTTCAGAAATTAAGTGTTAGACCATTCAAAACAACTACCATGATACAACCATTCAAATATACAGGAATAAAAGCCAAATATCAAAACACCAGACTGTTTTGTCAATGTTACAGCGGAGAAACTCAACATAATAAACCAAAAACACAAAAGAAAAAAAAAAATACAGCATGATAAAGATGTGAAATTCTAAAACTACAGAGTTTGTATCTCCAACTCTGAGTGGAGTGGACAGGATGAAATAGGGGAAATGAGTGGAAAAAGTGGTATGGGAAGGTAATAGTGCGGGTATGAGAGAGGGGTCTGGTGGCTTTTAGAGACATGGGGAGGGGGTTGGACGTGGAGGGTGGAGGGGCCTGCACCGCTGAGTGGTGCTGATTGGCCTGTTTGAAAACATATGAACTGCAGACACTGAAAGCCAGAGAGAAGCTCTGAGCAACGGGAGAAAGTGTCACTCTGCGCCATGCCACGCTGCAGCCCAAACCACATTAGAGCAAATGAATCCATTCCACCTCCTGTTATGGCAGCTCCCGCATGGGGCCTCAGGAAGGAGGAGGAGGGGGGAGTGGGGGGTGAAAAGGAGGGGGAGAGGTTGAGATATGAGCGACAGGGCGAAGCAAAGAAGAAAATGATAGAAAGGGAAATGGAAGGTGGTAGAAAGGAGTCGCATGCTGGGTGGCTCTAATGATGTCTGAGGGCTATAGAAAAGAGGAGCGAAAAGCACATGGTGTCAGTGAGAGAAATAAAGGCGGCGGTCATAATAACTGAAGACGAGGAGGAGGAGGAGGAGGAGACATGGCACCACGCTGCGTCCAGAGCAGGACTCATGCTTCCATCCAGACTGTGGTTGAATAATGAACATGATCTCTGGCCACTGCTCACCCGGCTGCTCCTCTTATTGTTCTGCACTGCCCTCTACACTTTACACACAGGATAGGCCACGGTTTTCCATTAAAGCAGGAAATTACACCAAAAGACCAAACACAGTCCTGGAGGTAAGAATACAACACTTAAAACACTGAAGCCTTCGTTATAAATATTAGTTACTGAAGTCTCATTGTTGTGTCTCAGGAGGTTGGGCAGGTTTTGCACTTTGTTTAGAAGGAGAGTGAAGCATATATGAGTGTAGTTAATGCAATAAAAGATATAAAAGACATTTAATATGAAAAAAAAACCTTAGTTTTTAATTAGAGCATAGGTAGCTGCTGGTATATGCATGAAAATGATGTATTAGTCTTAATAAAAGAACGAAAAGTTGTCTTTTTAAAACTGTGTTGTAAACAAGAATGAAACACATTGGCTTTTTATTAACGTTCCTAAACATATAAATCTAAAAACGTGTTAACAATTCTGTTATTAACATTTAAAAGTATTTAAAATATACCTGTTAAAAAAAGTGCTGATAAATTCACATTAAACTATGTATTAATCTTAATAAAGCCACAACAGTTTCGTAGAGGCTTAACAATGACATAAGTTATCAATCAATCAAATTTTATTTATATAGCACCAAATCATAAGAAAAGTTATGTCATGACACTTCACATTTAGATCTGGTCCAAAGCAGACTACAGAAACTAACAGAAAAGCGTCCTTTAACCTGGAGCACACCCCGACTCCTGGAGGATGGACGTCTGCCTGGACCAGCTGGGGTTAAAGAGAGAGGGCAAAGGACGAGAAAAAAAGAGAGAGAGAGAGAGAGAGATTGGAGTAGAGGAGGAGAAGGGGGAAGTAGGTGGAGACACATTGATGCACAACAAACTGAAGTAGAACTGATAATAGAAACCTCTATCATTTATGTAACTATACATTAAACACTATCACAACTATACAGATAAATTAAACTAAATGTGTTCCAAACAAGAATGCAAAATACATACGTTTATTATCAGCATTCTTCAGCAATCTATTACCTTTTAGGTTTTATTGAAGTATTTGCATCATAATCAAAAAAATAACTAGTCTAACAATTCTAATATTTATATTATAATATTATATTATAGTATGTTAAAAAGTACATAGTTAAGTGCTGATAAATACATATTACAATACGTATTATTCTTAATAAACCAGCAAAAGTTCTGAAAACATTTACTATTCATTTGATAACTAAGTTAGAAACGGTTCTGTTTGTGATACTGTTAGAAGACACTCTAAGGTGTTAAATAGTCTATTAAGTCTATAAACCGTTAAGTCTCTTATACACACAAACAGTTACTGTCTTAATGATGTTATTGTTAAATAACATGTACTCATGCTCAGATCTTATAAGCACCAATAAGCATCTTATTACCTATTAACCTCAGCCTATGACTTCTACAACTGGATTCTGAAACGTATGTTTGTGTTGATGTTTACATCTTTACTTAAAGTGTGATAATTACCTGCTCTACAGGGTGATGTTCAGCCATGCTTTTCCTTATGTTTTTGTTGGTTTAAAATGAAAACAGATGTGGATGCTCCAGTATTTGCAGCCTCAGCATCATGCTTTCAGACAGACAGATATTACCCTCCTCCTCCTCCACCTTTATTCTGTGCTCAGTGTTAAAGTGTATCATTGGCTCCGGTGTAAGCGGCTTCATGCAACCCCCACTGACTGATTGCATTCACAGACCAAGCTGTACTTGACAGAGGTGTGTAGTCATTTGTCTGCTGAAATGAGAAATCACTCATGCTATGAATGATCATACTCCGTGTCTGCTTGTGTGTGAATGAATGAGTGTGTGTGCGGCTGCTGATAATGAAGAGATAATTTCAACACTCTCTCTTTTCCTCTCTCCCTCCCTTTTCCCCGGCCGAGCCTGGGCCTTCTTGCCCCCTTCCCGCCATACTCCACTGCTTTTCATATTACTGTGCTTTTGTTTCTGAGCACTTATTTCTTGCCCCACTTCCCCCAGCTTGTTTTGCTCGGGAGAATGAAAGTGAGAGTCGAACGTGTATATGTTTTTGAGAAAGAAAGAGAAAGACAAGCTTCCTCAGATGTTAGTATTATTTGTGGTTTGTTACTCTGCTGTGATTCACAGTATCCTCCTACTGCTGTTGAAACTGAGGTTGTAATATGCACACCATAATTGGATGTGTAATCCTTTGCTTTGCACCTCTGGTAAGCAGTGCTGAGTGGAGCTGATTAAGATGTTTGGAAGACAATAAAGATTAAGCAGGGCCTGTCTTCAGTATGTGCAACGCTTGAACAACAACAGCAGCAGCAGCAGCCCCAAAAAAAAAACTGAAAAAGGAAAGAAATCACAGTCTTCTGCCTTTTATTTATGTCAACCTGTCAGCTGTCAATCTTTGAGATGTGAAAACAGATATGACATTTCGTTGTAAAAACATGTTTTTCTGATGAGATGACAGATTACGGCGCTTTATTTTGATAGTACACAGGGAGGGAGGGCTCTGCCATGTTTCCACCTAAGCATCATCTGTTATGCAACATAATTTTCTCCCCTGGGAGGTGGTGGGGGTTGTCAGGTGGATTGACCTGATAGACACAGGTCCACCTCACTCATTTTCCTCCCAGAACTGGCAGGACTGTCTTTTCAACACCGAACAAAAGCCCTGAAAAGTGTGTGTGTGTGTGTGTGTGAAGAAAAAAAGAAGTGAGCCTAGGGTTAAAGAGGCAGCAATCTCCACCCCCTAACCCTCCTCCTCCTCCTCCTCCT
>JAPTYQ010000008.1:26911479-26939748 GCA_029814465.1 Ostorhinchus cyanosoma
TTATATTATATTATATTATATTATATTATATTATATTATATTATATACTGTATATGTACAAACCATATATTAACCATTTGAACATTTTAGCAGTGTAAGTGCTAAGTGTCACTACCAGACTGCAGTCGCAGTAGCCTTGCATCGAGCTGTTATCCGAGGCAACTGCTCAGTCCGTCAGGGGCCAGTGCCAGAGGTTAAAGTCCTTGTCACTCGCTACCTCTCTTCACTGTGTGTTTGAGACAGAACACACGGGTCAGAGGCTTAAACAGGACTGTGGGTAGACAGTCACCTCTGGCTATCGCTTTTCAGTTCACCAGCTACGACCACTGCTCATCGATCTGGGCGCAGGGCCAGAAAGGTGGCCCTAGCTGTGTGATCAAACACAAATTCACTCGAGGGAAAAAAAAGACAGCTGAGCGAAGAAATGTCAGTTTCACATGTGTATCGCTTAGATCAGCCATTGAAAACGGAGGAACATTGTCCTTGAAGTGGTAGCGTGAGCAAACAGATAAATGCTCATTAATGTGTAAATCACAATAAAGCTTCTTAAGGGCTGATAAAGAGCTATACAATGGAGCCCACCACTGAGATCCCTCTCAGCATGGGGCTGCTTCTATCGGCTAAATTGCTTCATCAGACTGAAAGAGTAAATGGCTTCTTATCCGGAGAATTACAGCGAGCAACAAGTCTGTGCATTCTTTCAAGGATTTAGTCCTCGTGAAGTTACCTCGCCTCGGTAATGTTCGGGTTACCAGAGCGCTGAAGTGAAATGTAAGAATGACTGTGTGTGTGTTTGAAGGAATCACAGCTCATGAGATTTGTCACGGCTGAATAAAACTGTAGAACAACGAGGTCATCTTCTGTTAGATTCTCACTGATGGAATATCAGAACCCAGTAAAAAAAAACCAAAACATGGCATAAGTGAGCTGCCAGCGCTTTATATAGCTCTGTTTGTAGCTTAGAATATGGGCTCATTTCTCGGTTTTGGGAATGTTTTTGACTCCTACATATTCCACAAGGAAATGCAACATAAAAATAAAAACAAATCAACAAGAAGGAATGAAGTACAGTAAATGTTTCTTCAGAAAACAGAAAACTACATTGTCTGAATGGCCCAGTAACCCCCTGGACCTTCTGTTTTCGTATCGGCTGAAATATAGACGTACATCCACAGAGATTAAACTGAAAACGGGCTTATGAGGTGAAACACGGGTAAGTCTGTGTTGAATCTATGCTAGCCGCTGTAGTTGGCATTCTGCCTTACATAAACTGTAGGGCACGCTCGCTCAGGAAGGAAACGAAACCGGACTGAATGTCAGAGGATGCTTGTGAAGTTACATCATCCTTGAGTTGAATCAGGGAAGGATACCTGGTCAGTGACAAGACCCAACAACGCAGACAGAATGCCTGTGTGCGTTTTTATCCATCCACATTGTAACACAACGCTGAAGTTTCTAAGCTACAGCAGGGTCAGGAGTGTTTCCAAATTGTAAAATGTCTTTTTATGTTATTTTATTTAACCCTTTAACAACGGCTGTCTCTCTGGTACTGCAGTTTGCACTTTACAGCATTCAAATGACTGTAACTCCTGAACCATTTGTGCTATCCACAAAATTCAAACAGCAACAGAAAGCTGAGATCCTGTGCTTTCTGACACTATATAGCACTTTATGGCAGCTTTGTGGAACTCTTTTACAAGTAGAGAGAGACTTCTGCACAGGCTAAAAAATGCCTGGAAATAACCAAAAATATGAAGCCATTATGTGGATACTGAATGTTCAAGACCAAACAGCATGTTTGACCAGATGTCAAATAGTTGGAATTTAGTTTTGCGATCTTAAAAAGTTTTGTTATGGACATTTACAATTGTTTGATAATAAATATGCTAAGAACTTCAAGGCAGTTTTTCCCCCTTTTTGCTTAAAAACACTATTTTAAGCATTTATTATTTCTAATAATGATGAGTAATGGCCAGATACTGAAAGGTAAGTTCTTCCTGAAAACAAATGTGCAAAAAAGACATTTTCTGACACTTTTTTTTTTTTTTATTGCAAAGCTAACATGAGGACACCTAGGCAACTTGACAGATTAAGAAAACATTCTTATTGGCAACTGTGGCCTGGCAAAAGGGAGCTAAAAAAAAAAAAAAAAAGATTAAAATTAAACAAACAGATCAATCAAAACAGAGTAGCAGGACAGGCTAGCAGCAGCATGCCGGGTTAGGGATGATAGATGAAATATAGCTAGAGTTCAACAGAGTAGAACAAAAATGGATACATGTGAACATAGCCTATGAGCTCTCAGAACAGAGAACAGTCAATATCCATCCATCCGTTAAAAGTCAGCCCTGAGCACATGTGTATCCTATAAAAATATAGTCTTAAAACCAACTTTTCATGATCCTCCCAAACCAGTTTTAACCTTCATAATTCAATTCCAAACTGCAGCTGATAGTGAAACCCTGCAACAACCCTGTGTCCTCCAGATCCTTACAGATATTCAACATGATTTACTCGAGCTGAAATTTTTGCATTTAAGTTAAACTCCAATTCTCCAGTTCCAGCTACATTACCTATGACAGAGCAGCTTCATGATCTCTAAAAAAAGCACCTCCGCTGACCTTGTTAACGCTAATGTGTGTTTTGAGGTCAGAGAGAGCAGAGGAGTCGTCATCTGTTAGCAGATTAAAGCAGAGGGGTTTCCCTTTTAATAATAATTTACCCCCGTCTCCCGAGTGCTGTTTAACATCACTCAGCATCTCCTTTAACATTATATCAGAGTCTGGGAGGCTCCTGCTTCATGTCCCGTATATGCTCAACCACGTTTGGAGTCATTAACAACGAAAGGATTATTTAAATGGTACAGCTGGGGACTGGTTCCTGTCAAGATTAGAGTGGAATAACCTGTGTTCACCTCCATCATCAGATAAAAACACATGCCTTAAAGTCCTTGTCGGTGTTCCTACACAGTATCACAAGTTAGACTAGAAAGCTGCTTCGTCACATTCTGAACCTGGGAATTTTTTTTGCTCTTTTTTGCACGAACATCTATTTATTTTGTGAACCCTTTGTTTCTTTGCTCAGATGAAATAATCCATAGAAAATAAATACTCAAGTACACTAAGGGTTCTCAACCAAAAAAAAACATTACTGATTCCAGCCCGTTTAAGGCGCACGTCAACACCTACTATTGTTCACATTTCTGTTGGCCTGTGTGGATTATTAAACCTGTAACCTTTAGTCAGGAGACAACCACTGAAAAAAACTCTAAGCCAAAGCGTTGGAGTGTTTGCCCTTTGTGCTCGGTGATTGTGGTCTGGCTCTCTCACTCTTCTTGGAGGTTGAAGCAGTCATCAGACTCGTCCTGACTGTGGATCAGTAGAGCGGTCCAGACTGGAGACTCCACATTAATCTCACTTTGTCTGTGTATGTGAGAATGCACAAGTATGTCTGAACGTACAGGATGTGTTTATGCACATACCCAAGAGGTGTTCAATGATATCAATGAGTCAGACAGAAGAAAGTGAAAGGGTTAGCATTGTCTTATTATGTAATAACTTCATAAAATGTGCCAGAAATTTAAATTATTCACTTATAGTTATAATAAACAGTCTGAAAAACATGCTAATCGACCATTCATCCGTACATATCTAAACAGCTACATAAAAGCAGTAGCCAGATCCAATTGTTCTGTTATTTAGCTTATAAATACAGCCAAAGCCTCATTCATTCTGTTATTTCCAATAAGGCTGATCATGCAGGGTTTCTTTGACAATACTCCTGAAAACAACAGAAAAAAACTTCAACTTACTCAGTGCATTTGGTAGTGCTACTAAAATTGTAAGTCTCATAAATTCTCCAAAACATTCTATTGCAGGCTCTTGATCATCTTGTGGTGTGTTATACCAAGTTTCTGTTTAATTCACTAGAGTTCGTTAGATTTGGGCTGTTTTTTATTTTTTGTTTGTCCAGATGATCCAGTAAATCTTCTATATTGTCTATATTTCTGTTCTGAATTGCTTATGTTTTTTAATGCTGTTTACATATGTGTATGTATATGTATACTCCAGTTCTGTGAAACGCACATATACTGTTAGTATAACCTTTATAACCCATGAACAATACTTTTATATATTCACAGTTTTTCAACAGTCATTAATTTCACTGATTTAACAGGTGTTGTAGACACATGGGTAGATGGATGGTGATCTACAGATACAGAGACAGAAGCCCTGGCATATTTATTGCAGTCATTAAAGTAATTTGCACTGTTGTCCAGGTGGTGAGTCGCGTTGCTGCTCAGCAGGGCTTCGACCTGGACCTGGGCTACCGGTTGCTAGCTGTGTGTGCGGCTAACAGAGACAAATTCACTCCCAAGTCAGCAGGTAAGACACAGATTTTTCTTAACGCCAGCTGTTGCATGCACAAACATCCCCTCAGTGACTGCAGCCGACTTGCAGACAGTAGACAGCATGTAGCGCTTTGTTTTTCATGTTGCATTATTGACTTGTTCGACGAAAGAAACCATTTTGTGGCCTACAGTCATGATCTATTACTCTACCCACGGCATGAATACACAGTGTAGCTGCAAACTGTGTTTTGGGCTCAGAGGATCTCATTATGTTACTGACTTAATTTCGGAAGAGTTGTGTTCAACGCTTAAATTTGGGGGTTTGGAAATTGTTGCAAACCACTGCAACCACAGACATCATACACGATGCCCATAGAGCATTATAATGTCAGATATTTTTAGTTCCCATTAAACATTAATGTGCTATTGAGATGAGCTTCCCGGGTGGTACTCTCACAAAAACCGTCTGCTCAACAGCGTTCTCACTCACACTTTTATGTACACTGTTCACACACACCTACTTGTACTGCTTTTCCTCAGACATTTACTTATCAAATGCAATTCTGCCCGATCCACATGTCCACTCCTGGCCTCGTCCAGTCCTTCAGGAGTGGTCTGGTCTCGTACATTTGTCAAAGTGAAACAGGCAGAGGCGGGAGAGGGAAAAGAGAGGGAGATGGATAGCACGAGAGGTGTCACCGATGTGTGTTGGAGCACTCACTCTGCCTGACAGAGGCCTGACAAAGCTGTAGTCATCCAGTCAGAACACAGATAAAGCTTTTTTCAGCAGTTAAATAAGTGGGAGTAGCAGGAGTCAAATATTTTGTTTAAACAGTCAGATTTTTCTTCTGTTGGCTTGTTTGTCTGACATTGCGGATATCTCATTGTTTTATAACGGGAACTGCACTGACAATACTGACAGAGAAGCTCTGAAATGTTATCCCATAATTCCTCATACAAGCTGCAGTGTGTTGCAACTGAATATGTGGAGGCAAACAGGCAGAAATGTATCAGTTTCTGCAGTTTCTTGTTCGTATGCTGCTATGAAATGAACATCTGCTGAAGCTAAATATCCTCTTTCAGTTGTGGTGGGAAGCATCTTGTTGGGAGGAACTTAAGTGGGCAGACAGACGTCAGCGTACAATATTGATTGCTGTATTTCTCTCTCTGTCTGTGTTCCTGTGTTGGGATAATGTGATTGTTGTCCAGGCATGGCTCGGACTGGCTGGCCGTCTTGGCCGACTGACAGTCAGAATCATCTTCAGGCCCGGCTGATGGTTCTGGGATCTAATAGAAGACGGCACTGGGTTTCAGGAAGGGCTGTTGCGCAGTGGACAAATGGGAACTGTAGTGTAATTACACGCAGGGAGAAAGGAAGGGGGAGGGATGGGAGATATGATGCAGCCAGTCATCAAACGAGACAGGCAGGCTGTCGGGGTGGGAGGCAGATGTGACTCAGGGCAGATCTTACTCACCGAGCATCCATCTTACCTCCCTTACAAGGACGTCTGTCTGACAGAGCAGACGGGAGGGCGACACAGGAGACGTGATGCACACTCCAAGTCCACGCTACATACGTGCACTCACACAAAACAAAGCTGCAGACGAGAGGGAGTGCAGATTTCTCTCCTCCGCCAGTTCTGTCTTTGCGGTCACGTGTTTATTTTTACTTTTTTTTTCTCTGCATGTTTGATTGTGGATCTAATTGTGCAGCCACAGCACAATCTCCTGACAGCCTGTGCGGCGACAGAGGGCCGCAAATCTGACACCTGAGAGCTCAGACGAAGCCAAAAAGGAGTCTGGGATGCTTTCTGCGGGCTCCTCTGGGAGGGGAAGAGCCAGACTGTTAAGACTGTAGATCAATCCCACAGACACTTTCTTTCATAGCAGAGTTAAAGACGACATTGATAAAGCAATTTCTGCTTCCTTTCTTTAACAAATCGACAACTAGAGTCCCTGCAAAATTCAGTTAAAGTGTTTATATGGAGTCACAGGAGTGCCAAAATAAAGAATTTGTCTGTAAAAGTGCAAAACTGCAAACACGTCAGAAATATGCAAAGTAATAGTAAAAGCAATTTAGGAAAGAATGAGAAAGAATAAAATAAAGATATTAAATTATACAAAAATACTGTAAATTTAAAGAAAAACTTAGACCAAAAAAATGCAGTAATGCATATACCATAAGTGGATATTTGTGTGAAGATACATAAACAAATACACAATGAATTAGAAAATAGAAAGACTATTAAACAGAAATTCAAAGTATTATTTGTTTTTGTATTATTTATTATTTTGTATTTTTATATATTTGGCGAGTTTTTAAACATGAAATTATTATTGCAAAATTGTACAAAATATAAATAACAAATGTATAGTTAAATACATTGACTGAACAAACCCCCAAATATCCGACACTGCTCTCTTGCTGCTCTAAAACTGTAAACTGCAGCCTGGTGAGACTTGTCCAACGAAGTGTAGTGATTTTCAACAACAGCCGGCTGCTGCTGATGAGCTGTCTGGAGATTGTGGCCCTGCAGTGTGACCCAGAGGATTATTGTGTTGCTCTAATCTGGAATCAGCCCGTGAAGAGACTTACCTGCTGTTAGATAGGCTAGCTAGCATTAGCACTGTTAGCTCTGTGGACTGGCCACTGGTGCAGCATTAAAACGGCTATCAACGCTGCACGTCTGACATTTAGCTGACAATCTGTAACACTTCTGAGCTTTGATTTTTTTGTATCGACTCCACTTGGTGAAGCATTTATTAAAACAAACATTGAATGTGTCGTAGAAATCTTCTTAGACTTGTTTATGTTTTGCTTGCAGTAATCTAGAGTCTGCAACAAGCAGACTCCCAACTGAGAGGTCCATTAGATAATAAGCACTTTGGGGGTTTATAAAGACACGCACAGCCCTAAAAGACCCTCAGCCTTTGTTTCTGTGAACGACAGCAGACAACAAATCAGATTAGCCATATAATCTATCAACAGTTTCCTTCCTCAGTGATGCTACTACTCTATCACCAAGCTCACACCGACAGCCAGTGAGTCCAATAGTAAACTAACAAATATTATCATCATGTCTGTTATTAGCTTCTTCTTTGTCTAAAGGCTCGTCTTCTGTTTAGGTTTTGATTGGATTAAAGTAAACCTTAAATGTGACACAGATTGTTTTGTGTTATGTTTTCAGCATGACTTGACACGTTCTTGATAAACTTAGATACTCCTGGAATGATAGCTATGTTTTTAAAGACCTGTAATGTTTAAAGTGACGCAGGTTGCAGCTTGTTGTTCCTTACACTCAGTAGTAATGATTCAGTCATTTGTAAAGCGTATTATTATCTCACAAATGAAAAGAGCTACAATTTACACAAGAAGTGAATTGTTACTCTTCCATAAGACTCGACTCGTCTCCCTCTTATGTAGATTTGTATCAACGTGGATTAACGGGTAAACTCCATCTGAAATCATCTCATGAGAATATGCCATTGTTTGAGTTTCCCCCACCTACTCATGTCTAACATTAAAAAAAACATCTGAGCAGAAGTGCAAAATTGCCAAACGCTCTGTCAGTCATCAGTGCATACTCACAGGCTGATGTGATGTTTCACTTCAGGAAAACAACCCCTTTACTGTGTCAACAGTGACAGAAAACTTCCAAGGTGTGTCTCCAACTCACCCCATGTCCTGTGCAAAACATACATAGAGTTCACAACTTCCATAATTCACCAACCACAGCAAGAGACTGAGAACAGACAGATGCAACATTTGAAGTGTATGGATCTTTAACTGCCTACACTGTTGAAATCCAATAAGTAATATAAATTAAATAATGTAACATATGAGTTTGTATTCCTTATTCAACAGTTCCCTCATGAAAGTCTTTGTATTAAAGCTGTCAAAATTAATGTGTTAATGCGAATTAATCCATCATCATGATTAATCTGATTAAAAAGTTTAATGCAATTAACCCATCAGCAGCACAGAATGACTCTGAATCTTTCCGGCAACACATTTGGGCCAGTTTGTCCAAGTAGAGTTACTGTCACACATGTGCAAAAGGGCAGTTGATCCGGTAGTGACAGGCAGCAGAACCATCCCATAAAGATGGAAGACACTAAACAGCACGTTGGCTTCTGGATGGAAACACAAGGACAAAAAAACCAAGACAGATCAGTTGTTTACAGTTGTTTTATTGAAACTGTTGAAGGTGTTTAATAAACATGTTAAGTGCAAATATATTTCTTTCTTTCTTGAGTCTGTTTGCTCATGCAAAATGAAACATGATTCATGTAGATTAAAAATGGATCATGATTCATGATCATCCTTAAAAAAAATGTATTGCTTGACAGCACTAGTTTGTAAATGATATTTCTTGCACTCTTCATTGCCTTTACACCAGTGTCTGGCTCATCGATGGTAAACACATCCTTCTGTACGTGTTCTTAATGGACAGTGCTTTTTCCTAGACACCCAAAAAAAAAGGTTCATCTGTCAGATTTTTATGTCCCTTCAGACGATGCTTGGGTTGTTTGGGATCGTTGGTCTGCAGGTGCATTCGACCAGTCAGAGCAGGATGGGCTTATGACAGGAGGGCATCTTTCCTTGATTCTTATTCTTAAGTTAATATGTAAAAGCAAATAACACTCTAGTAGCTCTTTCTTGGGAAACTGGTTTGATTGGTCGATAGAAGGTGATCAGTGCTGAAAGTTTTAGCCACACTGCCAAATAAACAGAGCCTGGACACATGAATGGAACACTCAACCATTTCTTATAGTTTATTAGTAACTAACTTTGCTTGAGTGCATATATTAGGTTTGTTTAATTTCTAAGCGAATGACTGTTTCCGTCGCCTACATCCATCCCAACCGCTTGAACATTAGATAACATCCGCTTATAAATGCAAACTTCACTTAAGCACATAAGCATGTGCAGGTCTTCTATACTGAACCTTTAACCTTGTTTCCTTTTTATTTGATTTGATCATTTCATTTCACATGAGCTGGCCCAGTTACTGTCCAACACTGAACATATTTGTGCCTTCCTTTAAGACTCACAACAGTCTGACACAGCTCCCACTTCTCTGTCTCCATTTACTAGATCCTGATTGATTTTCTCACCCTGACATCTTTGTCTCTCGCTCCCTCTCCTGTTGTTCGTCTCCATTGTTGAGCTGTGTGTGTTGAACTAGAGGAAGGTGTAGGCCTCTTTTGTTACTGACCCAATCAACCTTACAGACTTTTATATTTAATTACTGCTGAGTAAGAGCAGCTCTCTGAATTATTAACAGGAAACAGGGTTTATTTTTAGCAGACGGGCCTCTCCTCTGACACTCTCCAGTGGTTCGCCTTAGATGATGAAACCCCTTTGCAACCTAAAACTACCTTTAGAACTTCACTAATAAATTTATAGAAATAAAGCTCACAGGGAGACACTTATTACAGCACTGCTTTAAACAGCCACTGGCTGATTTAATCCTCTATCACTTGGCGTTTAATTGGTTTGGTTTGTACAGTTGCAAGTAAATTCATTTTGGTAATATCCCCACTGAGGCGGCAGTGCAGTTGCACTACGAACACTGCAGACTTTGTTCTTGTCAAAACCGGATGAGCAAATGATTTAAATCCTCCTTTTGTTCAGGGTTGACTGATCTGGCACCCACACCTCAGGACTCAAACCCCCCACCCCCCTCTCCTTCTCCCCCAGGGGCTTTGACACACCCTTTTCAAGTGATATTTCTGTCCAACAATGCAGCTGTTGTATGTGTTACATTTATGCGTGGGATATTTTGTGAAACTGTTGATGACTGAGTGTGTCTGTCACACAAAGGCCACACAAAGACAACTTCCCTCCGCTTGTCAGGAGGCCAGTGGGCTGTTTCCCTTCCTCAGCCGCGCAGCACATCTCCACTCACTGAAGTGAATAGAACAAAGACAGGTCACGTCAGTTTGGTCCAGCATTGACCATAAATCGCATTTTCATTAATGTTGTGAAATTAACATTAGGAACATTGCAGGCTGCCTGAATCGCAATGAATGCAAAAGGTTTGCGCAAAAATTTTAATTATTTTTGAGACTATTGCAGACTATTTTGAAATTTTTGATACACAAATGGTATCTTGAGTCTCTTTGTTTGGTTTGAGGAAAATGCCAGGATTACTGATCATTTTGCTCTTTGTATTTTTTCCCCATCTATCATACACACTTAAAACAGCATAAAAATGAAACCTAGCGAGAAGCAGAACACACTCAAACAGAGAATAGGTTGTCACATTTGCACGTTTTGTTTCATTTAATAGCAGTTTTTTCGATGATATAATTGCACCGGATGACATTCAGGTTAGATTAATATTGCAGCTTTTACACAAATAGAAAATGAGAAAAAAAATGAATGAACTACTTGTCCTTGGGTATTCAATTCTGCAGCAAAAAGACAGAAGCGCTGTATAGCTAATATTTACCAGTGTAGTATTGGACAATGTTACTGCACATCATTCCCTCTTATCTTGCAGTCTTAGTTTGTTCTGTCAGATGGTTTTGTGTTTTGTTTTTTTGCAGACAGATCCAGGCTAAGTTATGTTAGCAGCAGGTGAAGAGAAGTTGAACTCCAGTTCACCCTGGGTGTGCTTTCCCCTGGTTGCACTCCGCTGTCTGCTAGTCTTTTACTCTGATGTGTCTTGTTAGTTGGCTTTCCAAAGAGGCATCTGATGTTTTCAGGTTAGACTGTCCAGCAGGCAGGAATCCCCTCTTTGATAACGCTGATGACTTACTCCTCGCCTGCCTTTGAAAACATTGATCATGTGTCTTCCTCTCCTCTTCCTGTGTTTTACTTTGGCTTGTGGCCAGCCACAAACAGCCGAGCGCAATAAGCCCCACCCCTTTCTGCAACTTTGAAACCTGAGCCCAAAAGCTTTCTGCCCTTCCTGACAAATTGCTGGATTATGCATGTGTGTGTTTGAAGTGTGTGATGGCATCTTAGAGAAACAGGGCGATGGAGCAGTAGACATCAATAACAGACTCTCACCACGGAGGTGAGAAGCTTACAGTAGGAATATCTCGCCTTCTCTATCTCTAGTCCTGTTTGTCTGTCGGTTCGCTGTCTCTCTTTATCTCTTCTTCTCATCCTCCCTCCTCCTCAGCTGTCTATACTGCTCCCTCTGTCTGTTTCTCTCCCCTCCCTCCCTCCCTCCTCCTCTTCCTCCTCCTCCCCTCTGGTGTCTCAAGAGTGTGTTGGAGCCGGTAGCAGGTACAGCAGGAGCCCATTAGTGCCGAGCCCTCCTCTGATTGGATAAGCCTGAGAAACCGGGAGCACTGCCTCTGAATAATTGATGTGCATTGTGCAGACGCTGGACAAGGGGGGAGAAAAAAAAAAGAGAGACAGATCAGAGAGCAAGGGAGGAGAGGAGTGAGCAAAGGAGAAAGAAGAGCAGAGGGGAGAGGAGAGGAGGAAGTAAGAAAAGAAAGAAAGAGTGAGCAGAGTAAGGGATCTGTGCAGAGAGTGAGAGTGATAAGGCGCAGGCAGGAGGCTCGGCAGCAGCCAAAGCTTTGAGAGTTACCACTGGCCTCTGCGGGAACAGGAGCATTTGTGACACTTGAGTCTTTTCTCTGCGCTATGAGGGGAATGAGATGAGATGTGCAGGGACTTTGCTTGGCTCTGGGTAAGTGCTGGTGTGTGTGTGTGTGTGTGTGTGTGTGTGTGTGCGTCTGCTGTCCACGTGTGTGTGCATCTTATCAAAGTACCACTCGAGGAAGTGCGTTTGTGCAGAGTGAGTGGTTAACTGAGGCCAATTCGATTAACATCTAAAGCACATGCGTTGTAAACTCTGACAACTAATGCAGCCTCTGGTGTTGTTTACATCATATTCTACACTTTTAACCAGGTTGAAGCGGCAAATCAATCACTTTGTGCACTTTGTAAATTGTTGCGTTTGTAAATTAGGCCACGTAGGCTTCTATTAATGTCTTTTAGCGTGATTGTCGTCCAAAGCGCCGCCATCTCTCGCTCAAGACAGGATCAGGACAGATCAGCTGACCACAGGTTGACCTACATGCAGGACTGTCATAGGGTCAATCTGTGGAGGGGGGGGGGGGGTGTGTGCGGATGTGTGCACATGCCCTACCACTGCGAGGACCAAATATCAGCTTTTAAACGTAGCTGATAAGTAATCCATTTATGTGTGCAGATCTGTTCTACGCTTTGTGGGCCCTGAGGTTTAATGCTGAGCACTCTCTACATGGTTAGGTTTGGTTTGTTTAGCACGAGGCTGTTTTTACTGCTGATAAATTTCTCAATTTCTTTCTTGATTAATGGAGGAGTAGAACTAGATAATACTCCAATTTATAAGCTACAATCTCACAATTGCAGTTTTTCTTAAATTATTACTCAAATGTATAACTTTTAATGAAATTAGCTTCTCAAGTCTCTATTGATTTGCCTTGTGGATCGAAATTACACTTTAGACTAACAAAATTCAAGACCTTTATGCTTTTCAGACAAGACATAGACCAAATAATAGGATGCTATGAACTATTGTTATTGGCAGAACTTGGCACTAATAGTGGCTATGTGTCTTATGAAGAAATCATTAATAGAATTGTCTAGATTTCTGACAGATTCTCCATGTATCTTACTTTGTAGACGTTGAGTTCAACACTTAATCTATTTTCTAGTTAAGTTTGAAATATCACATTATATCCACTTTTAATTGGTTAATGTCTGTTTTAGATCCTGCGCTGCAAACCCTCCTGATTTAACAGATACTTGTCAATTTTTTTATTTTTTTTTTTAAGTTTTAAGAATAATGTATGAGTACATTGAGTCATATTAATATAACTAATGGAAGTATATGTCTTTTCCTACTTGGTAAATCTTAAAGATGGTTATTTTACATGCACATCAAGCTAAATTACTGTCAGAGATGCTGGAAACGATCACACATTTGAAAACTGCATTTAAGAAACAATGCGTGGGAGTGTGATGTGCCTCTGTGTCAGGAGAAGAGATGACCTACTTTTCCACTGTGGATTCTTTTTTTAAGTTGTCGACCTGTGCTCGGAGCCAGATCCTGACGGTCTGTCCACTTATTAGGAGTGAAAGAGGGGAGGGGGAGGGGGAGGGTAAAGGGTGAAGAACCCTTGATCTTTTTAATTGAGCTTGTAGTTTTCGGTATGAAAGAATGGATTCCACTGGCTTGAGTTTTTCTCTGTAAACAACGTGGAACCATCTTGGGTGGAGTTTCAGCAGCACTTCCTTTTAGCCTGATAGAAACCACTGAAACCTTCTGCGTCCTACTCACCCCCCCCCCCCTCCCTTATTTTTCAGCCTTCCTCTTTTTGAGTTAACGCTTTGTTTTTATGACTTACTCTACACGTTTTTGTGATCTCCTGAGAGTTCACTTCCCTTTAGAATGCTTCAGTGACTCATTCATGACATTTGCCGATGAACTGCATGTGCCTACATTTGTTTTTGCAGCTTTGTTCCATGAATCAACCCCCCCACCCCACCCCACTCCACCGAAAGCAAGTGGCCAAGCTGAGTTTTTACTATTCAAGAATTAATAAAGGTAACTGATATCAGAGAGGTGAATCTCTAAGCCGCCTCAGGCATTGTAGAAGGAGGTGTTGTAGGAAACACTTGTTAAAACCTTCTTAACACCTCAGTGCTCTTGTCATGTCTTCGACTACTACCCGTGATTAATCCACTGTGATTTCTTCCATAACTAATTCACCTGTAATAAAGCCACTGCAGGAAATTTCATCACTTTTTAATCACTGTCTATATTATGAAACAGTCGCCCCAGGAAACCTCCAAATTCTCAAATGTGTTTTTCACCCTAACGACTTCATTGAAGGAACAACAACATAAGATGAAAGACATATTGTGGAAGTTGTGAAAAAGTAGCGTGTCTGCTTATAATTAGGCTCGTGATATTCACCCGTTCCCCTCCAGTGGTGGGGATCTGCACGTGGCTGATAAGAACAGTTCATTCATAGCTTGATGTTGGCTGGTGTTCTGTGTTGTCGTGTGAGATTCTTTACTATATTAGCGCATCTTCAGCACACCCAGCAACTGACTGTTTGTTTACTCATCGACACAGAGTTACACTGCCACATTTACATTTGTTTTTTCTCTTTTTATCTGTCATATTAGTCAGTTTGTTTGCGCAATTGTGCCTATTTACTGCATAACTCTATACAGTATGCGTGACTCATGTGGATGCAGTATAGTACATAGGATTATTAACGGTTCTGTGAACATCGTGAGTGTTGTGACAGTTCTCTGAAAGGTTGTGACCCTGAGCTTTTGTGCTGTGACTCAGAGCAGCTGATACAGATCAAAGGGCAACAGTGTCTACTTGAAATTGAAGCTAGTGTCACAGTAACTTGTAACTTAACGGCAAAAAACAGCCACTAGACACCTGAATAAACCCGTGGCCCTCGTTGACTTCCCGTTTAAAGGCAACTTGTTCCTTAGAAATGCAGTGTCGATGCGTTTCTTTTTTCCAGGCGTCATTCATTGCTCGATTCAGGCTGGAGATTACTGTGTAAATTATTAGCATTAATAACAACTGACGTCTAATAGAACGCTGTCATGTCTGTGAGGAGGACTTTGACTGACAGTTCACTCGTCTACAAAGCTGTTTTCATTGAATAGCTCTACTGTAGTCATGGTTACACCAACATTACTGAAGTTTACCATCGCTTAATGTCAGTACTGTCTAAGTTTTCTTC
Organism: Ostorhinchus cyanosoma; assembly: GCA_029814465.1. Classification (NCBI taxonomy): domain Eukaryota; kingdom Metazoa; phylum Chordata; class Actinopteri; order Kurtiformes; family Apogonidae; genus Ostorhinchus; species Ostorhinchus cyanosoma. The sequence continues at coordinate 26,926,559 of JAPTYQ010000008.1, forward strand.
AGTAATCCAGCAAATCAAATTTATGTAAAGCTGACAATTACTCGAGCAAACAAACGTATGTGTTAACATTTTTTACATGAGTTTAATTTACTTGGTGGTGTTCAGCATTGCATTGCTTAGTTAGCAGCGTGGTTGGGGTTTCCAGTAAGTTAACATTAGCGCAGCGAATTTCAGCTTTTACTCTGTCCCAGCTCCACTGTCTTGTTCAAATATATCCTCCTGAGACCCAGCGATGCAGTTTTGTCTTCTGTACGGGACAAGAGTTTTACAGCTTTACCTAAAAAAAAAAAATTTAAAATGTTGTCCACTGCAAAGGACATTCCATAAAAAAACAATGAAAAATGTATCTGAAAAAAGTGTTGCATCATGCTGTTTCCAATCAAGGAAATTATTTAATGTAAAAAATGTTTTTACTTTCCTGGGTCTTTGGGGGTTAAGGTCACTCCTGGCTCCAAAAACATACTAAACTCTGAGCCTTTAAACAGCAGTCGACCACCCAGTAGGTAACATTACGCATTTTCATTTCTTTTATATGATAATGCACATGCACCAGCCTTAGCTTTTCTTTGTCCAGCATAGGATGGTAGTTACACATAGAACTGGTCAGTGGCCTAAACACTGACATATCAAATGTACGCATCTCACACCTGTACTGATGATGAAGTAGAGCAGTTGAAATCTAGGCAGAAATGTTGGTTTATGGCTAAAGTCTGTTTTATTTGTCCCGTTGCTTTAATTTTGTTTGTCTTGATTATGTGCAAATTTTGGAAAATGTTAGTGTTTTTGCTGAACTTAGAGAAAATAATGTGAGTGTCCTTGTTTTTTTTTTTTGTTTTTTTGTATCGTGGTGATCCTAATTTGGCGCAGCAGACCTGGATGAATGTGTGATAAATGACATTGATGTAAAAAGGTACTCTTTTAGAAGCGTTGCTCAGTTTGGAGAAAAAAACAAAACAAAAACTGTAATGGGCTCTTGCAAATACATCACATTTCTGAAAATATAAGTATTTGTGTTTGTGGCAGCTTTCAACATGGAAATTCTATATTTCCCATATGAGATCCAACATTTCGCACCATCTTAGTTAGGTCTATACTGCACAATGTTTGGTTTTCATGCTGACTCGTATAACTCTGCCACGTTTAAAAATGTGCAATTTGAACCCCACAGAAACCAGCACCTGCAGGAGATGTCAGAGTGACTCAGGTAGAGCTACCCTCCCTTCTGGGCTGCAGCATCTCTCGGCTTGTGTGACCCACACGCATCCCGGGGAGGAGGGGATCTGCCCACTCCCTCCATCTCCACCTGTCCTCCGTCTAGCATCCTTCCATCCATCCTCTCCCCCCTCTTTTCCGCTTTCTTCTGGTGTACTGCCAGAGATCGTGGTTTGGGAGACTCTGCTAAACCAGCCAAAAAAAAAAAAAAAACTGCATCGTGCAACAAAACAATGAAGGAAAATTGCCAGTAGATTTAATGAAAAGATGTCCCAAATATTTGGAGACTTGTTTTAGATTTGGAATATTTGGAAGGGGTGTGAATAGTGTTGTTACAGAGCTGGTTTTGGTTGAGTGTGATTTCTGACACAGAGCTGTCTCTGCAGGGCATGTTTGAGCTGTTCTGCCTCCAAGCTGTTGAGACTAAAGCCCATTTGATATGCTCTTCTCTGGAAGAAGTTGGCTGAATGGAGAGGGGGCAGGATGGGGGATATCATTGACTGCTTAAATGGCTTCCATTACACTTCTGCAACAGCATGATTTTTTTCCCTTTATTTCACAGGGTTTCATATCGTTCCCATTTGTTGTTTTTTTGTTTTGTTTTTTTTTGCATAATATCCCGTACCCACACAGTGCAGACCTACCTGTCAGTGTTTTACAGACCTCTGCCTATTATATCTATTATAAATTGCTTCTTTTTCTTTAATCATCCCACACATTTTCTCAAAAGGCTTCCTTGTCTAGTGCTGCAGTGTTCATGCTCAGAAAGTGTAATTCCTTCATGTAGTATCTTCTCTTTTGTCTGTTACTGTTATCACCAAAACGACAGTGGACCTGCATGCACAGTATCACTTTTTTTTTTTTTAATGAAAGCCTGGTGTGACTGTAGGGTTCACTTAGTAAAATGTGTTGTTTTAGGGTAAAATATAGGTACAGGTGGGCACTGAGGGTACAGCCATAGCTCAATTTAGCAAGATAAACATGTTTGTGGAAGTGTTATGGAGTGCTGTGACAATGTATAACAGCAGGTATCACAGAAAATTATACAAACTGTTATAGCGGTTTTGTGCAATCTCACCTTGTTGACTTTGTAATTCATTCTCGAGGATGACACTCTGCAGCTGTCACTGTCAACATCACGCTGAGGCAAACACACACAGGGTTACATTTAATGTAGCTGCTGTTCAAACTAAACATCTCTGCATTATCTGAAAAAGAAAAATAAGCAGCAACAGTGATCCTGATTTTTTTTTTTTTTTTTTTTGTACCGTGACTAATCAGCTGATCATGGATTCATTTATCAAACATTTACTGGTTTGGGTTTCTCACGCATAAGGTTTTTCTTTTCAGTTTTATTCATTCATACAGTCGATGTCTGTGTGCTTTGGGCTGTTTTTAATCTGAATAAATCACATGAATCTGGTCTCCTCTGGCAAATGGTGATCCCCAATTTGAAGCGACTGTGCAACTGCATCAGCTGAAGCAACGAAAATGTCAAGAAATGCCAAAGTAGTCACATGCTTTAAAAAAATAAGATCACATTACGTCAATCGTGTTCATTGAGGAAGTTTGTCTGTTTTTACCCTTCAATTCTTAAAATTGGCTGCGAAAAGTTTAATAAACATGGAAAGAATCTCGAGATGGTGTAAAGACAACATGCACAGACACGACAGTGAGGCAGCTCAGCCGTCACAGTGACACTTACACAGCCGCCAAACAAATACTATCAAAAAAATGTGAATTACACAACAGCTATTGACCATATCTTGCATTTTTTCAATGCTTTGAGGCTCTGTGGATCCATCAAAAGGCTGATCAGCCAATGTTCACTTTGTCTATTAAACTCTAAATGTATGTATTGAGAGGTGAACAAAATAATCCTCACCATTTGACCGCTCATATTGCACAATTCTGCAACATATAGAGTGATAAAACACATCACACTCGCAAAAAAAAAAGCCTGACTTGGTGTGTAAAGGCCGTCACACTCAGAACTGGTCATCCCTACATTACACTGTGCTGATTCTGCTGAACATTCGCCAGGATCCTTATTGAGTCATAATTACTATGTGGTTGCAAGGAAAGACAAAAAATGGTTGCAAAACTGCCATTTGAGTGTGTGCATGATCCCTTCATGAGTGGCATTTAAGACACAATGGCCCCAAAATAGGCCCTTTGTGCATTCTGGTGTTTCTTTTTAATATCTGAGAATCTGCACTGAGAAACTAAAAGGATACAGTTGTACTATACTATCAGTTCTTCACACTTGAGAACCGTATCTAGTGGTGGTCATTTAGAATCTGCACTTAAAGAGACTGTAAGTGCATCACAACGCAGCAGATTTTTAGCTGAGTGGCTCTCTCCATCACGTTCCCCGCCCAGAACATACAGTCCATGCAACAGCCTCACTAGTAAAATGTGTCAGACAGTTATCGACTAAGTGGGGTCACTATCGCACATCTAACTCGGTTATGTAGGGGGGCACATATTTTAACTCCTACACTCAGATAGTTCTCAGTCTGTCATGATTTCACTGGCAAATAATGTGTTGTGTAGCAGAAGGCTTTTACCGCACACAGACACACACAGATGCTTACATACACACAACACTGTCAGAGTTCATAGTAATTAGCATAGGGGTTTCCTTGTTAAAGAGGACTTGTACACACACTTTGTCATTAGTTAATGGGCCTTGCAGCCTGTTACCAGGGCTCAGCCTCCCTCCCTGCTGCTCCCAAAGGGGTTGAGGTGAGGTGAGAACGAGCCAGGGCTTCTGCTATCAGTCAGCCATACAGCATTAAATACAGCCTGGATGAGGACGGCACATATGTTTCAGGGCATTACTCAATTAAAACCCGCAGCTTCTTAGAAATGGAGCTAAGCGAAGGTTTCTGAAAAATCAGCTTATGTTCTGCTCTCGCCACTGGTAGTAGAGAAACGGGACTGGTTATTAATGGAAAGATCCGACTGTTGAGACCCAACGTTTAGACCGAGCCCGTGGACTTGTGGTGATTCAGTGTTGGAGTCGTCTCACTTGCTGTAAACTACAAAATAGTTACAGATTTTTACAACCGACGCAGCAGAGTTATTAATCAGTACAATCCCTCCGTCTTGAAGAGGGTGCCTTCGGGCTACTTTCAGATCCAATGTTATGTAGCTGGACTCTACCATTTACCACTAATGTTCAGCAGGGCTTCTCCTTTATCCTCCAGAAATCAGGTTTGATCAAAGATAAGCTACGCCGACCATTTAACATTCAGACTGCATCTACCAGCACATGTTCACCCCACTCAGTGTTAGTTTAAGCATTAGTAGAACCATTTACCACAGCTTTGATCTGGCCTTTTGCAGATTTTGCTCATCACAAACTCCACTTATTATTATTTCATGATGTTTAAAACAGTTGTGAGCAAATGGGCACAGATCAGACACATAATTCATAACTCATGTATTATATTTTCTTTGTTTCTACAACCTTCTTACATCCCGAGTGCCTTTATATCTTGAAGCCAGAAGCCTTTTCTGTACTCGTGGAAGCCTTGTAGGTGAAGTTAGACCGTGTAAGGTTAACACAAAGCCTTTAAGTAGTTGACCTTGGCTTGTTTTCAACAGTTAACAGGTGGTTTCCTCACATAGACAACACATGCTTGAACTGAAAGGATATGGAAGTAACGGAATGAGGGTAGTAATGAAGGTAAAACTACTCTGAAGTTGATTTTTCACAGTCTTGTTTTGTCTCTAAAAGCCTTGAATATTAGATTTCCTACATTATGTACATGCATTTCTTAATTACATTGAATATTTATTAGTAATCTTCAAGTGTTTAACACTGAAACACTCAGCTTGACACTGATACCAATGTGGAAATATGTTCAGTTGTTCGTTGGCTCCACAAAATGTTGGTTACAAATAAGCTTCTCGAATCATTTTTCCCAGGGGCCATTGTGTTGGTTGTCCTCTTGTAATTTATTGCTCCTTTAATAACATTTTAAGGCTAATAACAGGCTTTGATGTGTGTCATGTTGACTTTTACACAGATGTATAATAGAGTTTATCTGTATTTAATTCCAACGCCCAGTCTATCACTATAGCTACATTAGATTATTTTGGATTAGCATTATATGTTCAGTCAACTAGCTTCCTAATTTGTGTGTTGATACGTTTTGCAGCATGAGCGCCACTATTATCAGATACAAATAAATGTGTTAATATTTAGTAACAGCTGAAATGACATGGTGGTGTTGTATATTTCCTAGATTGCAGTTTGCTCAGTGTTTTCAGTAAATTATCCTCCGATCGAAACACGATCACTTCTGTTGAACAAAACACAAACTCAAGGCTTCAAAACAACAGTTCTCAAACCGATGTGAGACATCCCAGTGGTGACGTCCACTTCTTGTTCTACAGTCCACGGTTGTTACGTAGTGTGTTTCTTCGGGGCTTTGTGGGCCGGCTGAGCACATTTGATTGACACTGGCCTCAAACGTCATCACAGTTTGATCCAGGCTCGTCTAAACATGATTATTGCGTAGAAAAGACACCGCCTCACTTTATTTTTTTTTTTCCTTCCCAGGTTTTTCATGACCTTCAACATAAAAGTATAAACACAAAATAGAGAAGTGGCTCAGATGGATGTGGTTGCGAATGTGTGAAAGGCTTTGGTGCAGAGTTAGTGATAAAACAGATGCAGTTACAGATGTGTGATGCTGTTGGCAGAGGTTTTAACACGGGGGACTGGGAGGTAAACACCAGGTCATGTCAACTGTAAACTTGCTAAATATGCGCAAAGCCCAGAGCAGACCCAGACTCCATCATGAATGACTTGTGGCCTCGGCAGCTTGTTAAATTCAGTGGCTCGGAGCCATGTTGATATGATAAGTCACCCCATCCCTCCTTTTCTCCTCCGACCCGCTCTCTCCTTCCGTCTCCCTCACAGCGACTCCATCATTTGTGCTCAGAGCTGATGTTTAGGTCTAAATGGTGGGTTGCCAGTTGAAGAGACAGTCCCTCGGTGTGGAGGTGGTGATTTAGTGAGGAGATAAGCTCTCTGTAATGGCAGGGTGGAATAATTCCTCTTTAACTAGGAGGCTTGGCTCTCTCCACCCTCAATATGAAAAAGTTACCACTGCTCTGCTGTGTTCTTCTTTCCTTTCCCCTCAAACACCATTACTTCTGTCTTTTTTTTTTTTTTTTTTTACCTTAGTCTCACGTGTCTTTGTTTAAACATTTACCATTACCACCTAAAGTACTTGTAGCGATGGTTTAATGCACAGAACTAAAATAATATATAGTTTTTTTCCTTGGTTAATATCAATTCAAAATGATATTTGTAATTGCAGCGTGGACTGAAAAGGTCATAGTTGACTGTGATGCCCTTGTTGAGATTCAAACACTTCTTCCAACAGAACAGCAGAACCTGAATCCCATTCAAACATAAGTTTTAATCTTACTTTACTTTACGTGTCTCTGGAGCAGATTTGGCCTTGTCGTCTCTTCAATATTTCAATATTTCTCTCCAGCTAATTTTTTTGTGCAAATACCAAATGTGTAAACCATACAAGCATACAACAACACAAATCACCAACAAAATATAGTGTTGTATATTAGCCACTGACCTGCTTAAAGAGTAAAATGAGTTTTCCAGATACTAAGCTTCATCAATCTAGCATTTTTCAACTCATGAACTTCTCGTTAGATGCTCGTTCCATGACGATAACAGTATCACACACCATATAATAGACACAAACTTAGTCCAATACTTGTAGATGAGTCTCCACTGCTAATAATATCATCTGCAATTATTTATTTTAGTCCCAAAGCCTAAGCCCTCTGATATTTCTTAACTTTAAAGTTTGACTCGACAGTGTTCTTTAATAAACAAAAGGTGTGAGGTTCTCAAATCACAGTACAGCTCTGATCAATTTGATTGGCATTTGGAGAAAACGTAAAAATTAGGTCACCGATAGCCTGAGGAAAAAGCATCTCCTGCATGTGATACGTCCGCTCTCTTGTCTTTATTAAGAAAATGAGAGGGTTAAAAAAGCGTGATGAGACGGGAGAGGACTTGCAGAAAACAATAGAAGAATCGAGTGTTTGTCATGAACTGAAGAAAGTGGCAGCATTTGAAGATGTCACGGTGGTTCCTTCCTTCCTATACAGATTAGATCAGCTCCCCTTATCGCTCTGACTCTGTATGCTTCACACGCTCCATTTCAGCTTTTCCTTCTCTCAGGAAGAAAAAACTGGGAGGTCCTTTGTGCTGTAGATAGATTTCAGTCTGTATTTCACACTGCAGGTAGAGATGGGCTGATGTAGCAGATGTGAAATCAACCCAGGCACTTATCAATGAAGGTTTATTGACTTAGGCTGCCCCCTGGAGGATCTTAGAATATTCTCATCCTGAATGTTACTGCATTGTTGAGACACCTGACAGGCTAACACTATTTACTGGAAGGTTTTGTGTGTGTGTGCGTGTTAATTTACATACAGAACCTTAACCATGCACAACAAACACACAAGCTGCTGTAAGTCCATGCTGTTCTGGTGTAACATGTGCATATGTGTGTGTGTGTCTGTGTTCGCCTTGCAGCCCTCCTGTCGTCGTGGTGCGAGGAGCTGGGTCGTCTCCTCCTGCTGCGTCACCAGAAGAACAGGCAGAACGAACCGCAGGGGAAAGTTCCCATGCAGCCCAGCATGAACAGCATGAAGCCCAGCCTTACACACAGGTCAGTGGGGACTCTCCAGGACGCCTCCTTTCACTTCAATGAACCCGTTCTCTTTTCATTTCAAGGTGGTCTTAAATGTCGAGTAAAAAAAAAAAACTTTTTTCATTCAAGTAAAAGAGTAAAAATGAGACTTTGAAAGGCAAAAAAAAAGATTAGACTGCAATGTATTAGTGCAGGAGTGAGTTTGCTACAGCTGCAAAACATGTGTTAGAGTTTTTAGTTAAATTAGAGGAATACTGTTTAATACTGCAAAACAACAATCAAATACTACACTCCTTTTAGTTGTAGTTGTGTAAAAGATATTGTGGTTTGTAGAAACTAATGCTAAAACTAGCTCTAACATTATTTAGTTTTTGGAAATAACATTAGAATGCAACAGCTGTTTTCCAAAGTACAGACACTAAATCCAAATAATTAAAATGTAACAGAATTGCAGCTAAAATGATCTTAATTTTTCTTTTCCTTCCAGAGTTAGCGGGGACATGTATAAAATGGCTTTGCAATAATATAGGATATTTAGTAAACATTGGTTTTGCAAATAAACATTTTCATCCTACTTTTTCAATTTCTACAAATCAAGGCTTTCCTCATAATACCTGAAAAACTGAACAAAAAAGAATCCCTTCCTACATTTATGAAATCTACTCATGTCTTTGTAAAGCTAAAACTTCATAGAAGTGGAAAAACTAGCCGATAAAAATTAGAAATACTAACCAATCTACTGTCAGCCTAAATGACCTTTTAGTTCTGAGCATTGACTTCCTTGGCTTCCTGGAAGTATTTTGATCAATAACTGGATATTTGATGACACATTCCTCCGTCATGTACCAGACCCAGTCATTAAAGCTGAAGTTCGCCAGAGAAAACTTGAGTGTTTTGGAGAGACTGAGTGCAATAGTGTGTCAGCTACTATTAAGATGTTATGTACTATTCCATTGTTATGTAACAGAAACATGACACAGAGGATTTCCATTGTTAGGATAAAAGTGGGGCTGAGTTTGGGAGGGGCTGGGATCATTTGGGGTGGAGGGACAAACTGACAGCGAATAGAGCAGTGAAGTAATGTTTTGGAGAACATTCTGTGCTTCTGCTCTCCCTCAGTTTCTCCCTCTCCAGCAGAAAGAGTTTGCAGCCAAGGGTGCTGTTTGCTTCTGCTGAGGATCATGGGATATCGTTGAGATTTTATAAGGAAATTTTGAACACGGCGTCCATTCCAAGAGCTAACCTCCGAAGGAAAACAAACCGTTGTCCAAAAACAGCAGCTCCTTCCCCACTCCGCTGGCGTTTTGCCTGTCCCCATGATGGCTGAACTTGTTTATTATACGCAACAGATTCTCATGTTTCTCCATTTTATTCGTTTTCAATCTGAATGCTAAACATTCCACTTTCACCAGCCGTTCCCTACGCGCTGGTTTTCCGTCAGCTCACGTTGATATAATTAACACTTATCCATCATTTGCTTCCCATCCAGCAATTTGGAGTTTTGGGTTTGTTTTTTTTATTCGTTTTCACTCTAGCAGTTATTAGCAGTTTTTTTTTTTTTTGGCTCTAAATATGTTTTGAAATTAAATGCCAAACATGTTAAATTGCCTAACATTTTGGCAAGAAGAATTCCCAAATTAGTCATATTTTTTGGATGAATGCGCAGCTCTTCTGGCTATTTGTTGGCATTTTCTCTTGGTCATTTGGAATTTTCAGTGACACGAGGCACATGTTTATGTATTTCTCTATTTCCCAGTGATGGATCTTTTCCCTACGACTCCGTACCCTGGCAACAGAACACCAACCAGCCCCCCGGGTCCCTGTCTGTGGTTACAACAGTGTGGGGCGTCACCAATACTACACAGAGTCAGGTGAGATAGTCATGTGTATCTGGTGTGGAATATTATATTTCTATCTTACATGCTTTCTTATTTCTTTTTTGGCTCCTTTAAAATGTGAACAAGGTGACACTTCACATTATGCTGTTTTCTTTATTTATTGTGTGATCCATCAAGCATTGAATCAGTGTAGCGACACAAATCCCATTTTTGTCTGTAAATAAATGAATGAAATGGTGATGATGGAATCCTGCACTGATAAATAGTTAAGTAGTAATTAAAGCAGTAGTACAACTGCAGTTATCATGAAATAACCAAAGTAAAAACCACACAATACTTTTCTACAAACAGAGGTATAATATGGTATTAGTTGAAAAAGAACAAAGTGTTAAAAAAGGAAAAATGCATGTAAAGACTGCAATATAAATATAAATATAGAGGCAATTTTTTTTTACTAACAGCCCATAACCTTTTAAAAATAACATGGTTTTATCGCTTCAACATTTGGAATTGGTTGTATTAAGTAGTATTAATAATAAAGGTACTGTGTGGTTTTGACTGGTTATATCGTTGGTTTTCCATTGTAATTGCAGTGGCATTAATGCTTTAATTACTGTTTATTAACATATTACTCCACTATTATATGTCATTCATTAATTTCAGTAGAGTAGAATAAACTGGTACTAGAGTCACATTAATGGTATAATAATGGGATAATAAAGTAAGATAAGCTGAGAATGACATGAAGTCAAAATGTTAATTAGAACATCACATTACAGAAATACATCCCGCTTTGTGTTCCTGTAACTTTCCCTTTTCTTTCAAGGTAATAATGTAGAAGTTGTGACCTGTGGTTTTTTCCAGGTGCTGGGGAACCCAATGGCTAACAGCAACAATCCCATGAATCCTGGGGGTAACCCTATAGCGTCGGGTATGTCCGCCAGCGGAGCAGGACTCAACTCTCCTCAGTTCAGTGCTCAGCAGCAGCAGTTTCCAAACAAAGGAGGCTCCAACCAACCATACATGCAGCAGGGCATGTACGGCAGGCCCGGCTACCCAGGAGGCCCTGGGGGATATAGTGGGAGGTACGGTGACACGATATGTGCAACTCTAAATAAATTAATTAAATAATTAATAATAATAATTTAAAAAACCACACAAGAGCCCTCCAAATGTGATTGAAGCTGGAATTGTGTGTTTTCTGCAGTTATTCTGGAGGTCCAAACACTGCTCCTGGAGGTATGGGAATGACGTCCCACACACGACCTCCTGGTGACTTCACTCAGCCGGCCGCCGCCGCCGCAGCTGCTGCTGTTGCCGCCGCCGCCGCTACAGCCACGGCCACAGCGACCGCCACCGTGGCAGCGCTGCAGGAGACCCAGAATAAAGATATGAATCAGTATGGACAGGTACAGTACGACAACACACCTGCCTACACACACTTCCAGCTGCAGCTAATTACCACATCAGGCTACACAAAGCAGGCACGCACAGAAAAGCATCCCCCAAACCCCCAGAGACCCCGGATAACTGTGTTTAAGTGTGAAACCCTGCATTTTGCCTCCAGATGTGTTCTTCGTTCCAAATGGGCCCCACTCAAGCTTACAACAGCCAATTCATGAACCAGCCAGGCCCGAGAGCCCCCCCTGGAGGCATGAATCCAGCCAGCATGGGATCAGGCATGACCAATCCCAACATGAGTGGGCCTCCGATGGGCATGAACCAGGCTCGAACGCCGGGCATGGGGCCTTTTGGAGCGCACGGCCAAAGAATGCCTCAGCAGGGGTATCCTGGAGGACCTCGACAGGGCATGCCCATGCAGGGGATCAAGAGGCCGTATCCAGGGGATGTGAGTGGAAACCGTGGAGATGTGGAATATCTGTATATTTGTGCCATGTTTCGCTACAAGTAACTGATTCAGCATTTTCTGAATCTTCCAGGGGAGTTACGGCGGTCAGCAGTATGGGCCTAACAGTCAGTTCCCACCTCAGCAGGGACAGTACCCTCCATCCAACACCTCCAGGCCCCTGCCGTCTCCTAACTACCCCGGTCAGAGGATGCCAGGGCAGCAGGGCCAGGGCCAGTACCCCCCTGGTGTTCCAATGGGCCAGTACTACAAGGTCTGCTCACAACTCCTCTAAAAATACACCAGCCTTTAATTATTACTTATTGAAGACACTAACTTAAAGCTGAAGCTTGTACATTATACATTCATAGCACTATCTCAAAACGCTGCCTGGTTTTGAAGTAACCTAGAGGGAAGTGTAAAAAAATCATTATGTGTGTGTTTCCTTCACAGCCTGAGCCCTTTAACGGTCAGAACACAAATTTCTCTGGAGGTGGATACTCTTATGTCCAAGGCACTGGGGTATGTTTTTGACTCCTTTTACTATGAACACTTGTGTTTCTACCATGAACTGTTGTCAAAGTGCTGCGTTCGGTGGCGTCTTCATCTTTATCTGCGCCGTCTTCATTAGCAGTTTCTTCTAACATCTTCTACTGGTCAGATTCATTTAAAATTTTATTTGTAGCTTCCCTGAGTCACAGTTTTGAGAAATTTATATTTTTTTAAATTTTGGATGAATTTTTTTTAATATATAAAATTTGCCTTTACTTATAATGGGCCATATTTGGATGATTAAAACATAGAAATGGGTAGAGATGCTTGATGGAACATGCTGGTGAGATACAGAGCAGTTGGTTGGTTGATACAGTACATAGTAACTTTAGCTGCTAACTGAATCCCACCCTCCAAACTCCTGATGTTAGCAGCTTTCAGCTTCAGTCCTGCACAGTGTCGGTGCAGGTCCAGGTGCAGTTTTCCTGGTGGACACTGGCGCTGGTTCTTTGGTTGACCTTGTTCACAATGAGGAACTGGTTTCAAACTGGGTCATGTGTGGATGTTTTATCCAGATGTGCTCATCATTGTACTTTTGTTTTCTCTACAGCCTCCCAGGCCTGGGAACTACCCCCACTCCCCCGTCCCTGGTAACCCCACACCCCCTATGACTCCAGGAAGCAGTATACCTCCATACCTGTCGCCAAACCAGGATGTCAAGCCCCCATTCCCACCTGACATGAAACCAAATATGACAGCGCTTCCACCCCCTCCAAGTGAGTAACTCAGCAGCTGTGGAACTCATGATGAAGGCCTGTAAGATTTTTGCATGTGCTTTTTTTTTTCTTTTGCTCTTATTTGCTTTCTAACATTTGGAACTGAATGTATTTCACAGTTGTTGATTTCAGCCTTCTTATTATGTTATTATTTTTTTATTATGATTATTATTAGTAGTAGTAGGAGTAGCAGTAGTAATAGTAGTACTACTACTACTACTGTTTGTCATTTTTAATCTCTTTAATCTCCTCTCCTCTCCTCTCCTCTCCTCTCCTCTCCTCTCCTCTCCTCTCCTCTCCTCTCCTCTCCTCTCCTCTC
>JAPTYQ010000008.1:26978266-26995925 GCA_029814465.1 Ostorhinchus cyanosoma
CACACACACACACACACACACACACACACACACACACACACACACACATACACACACACACACACATACACACACACTTTTTACACCCTTTTTATTTCCCTTGAATTTCAATATTTTTCCATTTCCAACCAAATAAGAATATTAGTGTTTTTCTTAATGTAACCTTTTGAAAATTACCAAAGACTTTCCTACAAAATGTGTGTTGGATGATTTAACGTTAGTGGCCATATTGTAAAGGGCAAAAAAAAAAAAGCCTTTCGATTGGCTGAAGTGGGAAGATAATCCACCAATTCAATTCAATTCAATTCAATTCAATTCAATTCAGTTCAGTTCAATTCAATTTTATTGGTAGACCCCTATATCACAACAAGGTTGCCTCCCAGGACTTTGCAGAATTAGTTGGATATAAACAAACAACAGTCAAATAAATAGTAGAAAAAAACACCAGGGGACAAAAACATGTAATGGGTCATATACAACAAGTGTTTAAAGGAAAGTATTGATCTTGCTGATAAGATAAAGGTCTCAGAACCTGGTGTAGCAAATATGATACAAATGGTTTTATAGGGTTAATTTGGACAGTTCTTGTGGAGGACAATGAATGTAATAAATTTCAAATACAAGAAGAAAATCATTATATGCAATGAAATAGGGTATGGATATTTGTAACCATTCCTTTATTGAACTGTACGGAGCCTACAGGTGTCAAACATACGGCCCGAGGGCCTAAAACGAGCCGCCAAAGGGTGCAATTCAGACCGGGATGAATTTGTGAAATGCAAAAATTAAGATTTTATATAACAATATTAACAATCAAATAACAATCAACTATTTTTGTTCCGGTTCCACATTCAGACCAATTAGATCTGAAGTTGGTCAAACCAGTAAAATACTGTCATAATAATCTATAATGATAACTACATATTTTGAATAGTTTGTGTAAAAAAAAAAAAAAAGTGAAATAACATGAAAATATTTACATTTACTTTCAGAAAAAATGTGAACAACCTGGACAAATATGAACAACCTGAAATATCTTAAGTGAAGAATAATTTTAACAGTATTTTGCTTTACTTTTTCATTTTACAACATACAGAAAAGTTGACCTTATTTACAGGTTATTGATTTCATATTTTACTGGTGTGTTCTACTTCAGATCATATTGGGAGGATGAGTTTGACTCCCCTGCTCCAGACCAAAAGGTGAAATCATTTTATCTTGTGGGAACAAAATAAACAGATGGCATCTTTTGGGATATAAGAGGTTCCATAGAACGGACAGAAAACCATGACATAAAGGTTTTTACTGATAGGAGTTTGTGTCCCTGGTAAAAGCTCCCATGAATTCAGTGTTTTTCAAAGGTTTGCTGCAGTGTCGCTGCTGGTGTCTCCAGTGACCACAGGGAAGCGACTTTATTTATTATGCAGCTGTGATTCCTTTAGACGATAAAAACATCTATTTCTCGGTTCTGCTTAATGTTTCTGGAACATGTGCGGACGTTTGTCTTTTATATTTGCAGTTGTGATGATTTGAAAGAGTGAAAAATAAAAGTCATGTGAACATAAAGCTCGTTGTGTGATGTTGAAGCTGGTGTTGTCGTTAAAACAGGAACATATTTTCATTTATAGTGACTCATTTCAGATAAAAAGACTTAACACACAGAAGAGCTTGGACATACGTATTCCAATGTGCTCCATAAACTGCTGCCCATAATGTTGTAATAAAATATTCCTCATCTCATGAAATCATAGTAACAATGGGATTTATTCTTGATTTTCTCATATCTGAAAACAAAATGATTCCAACTTTATGTGTAACAGTGTAGGAATCTTAATATTCGTAGCTTTATGTTCAGTGAAACGTGAACACCAAGGTCATGTGTAATTAGATTCACAGTTCAATTATCACATTATTATGCATATTAAATGATTCCTTTTTTTCCTCTAACCATGGGAGTTAGAGTTCCCTCTAAACATGGAAGTGCACTTAAATAACAAAGCACAGCACTAGAGTCTAAGACTAATTTCCCTAATTAAAGGAACAGTAAAGTATATTGTGCCTTATATTAAACTAAAGGACTTTTGTCACTGAATCTTAAATAATGTTAATTTCATATATCTTACTATACCAAAAAGTTCAGATTTTCAGGTTCATAAAATAAATATTTCAAATAAATCAGTACTGGGGGCAAATTCATGTGTATGTGAAACACTGAACAAAGAACTGAACACACCCATGTCTTCTCATTTTTGCAGAAAAACTTTATTAAGCGTGCCATGCACACACTTAGGACAGTGTTGACAGAAATGTACCTCATAAATCAAGCAGAGCAAGACAAAACTATAAATAACAAAGTGATCCTAAATAGGTCAGTGTGAAAATCATCACGTGGAGGATCTGGGAAATGGAGGCTTATTTTTATTTACTTAAACTTATGCACAGGTTATCATGAACTCATTAACAGTTCACATACTCTTTAACTTAATGAAAAGCTGTGGGAAAACATACAGTCAGGTGACTATTAGGTGGTTTCCTGTCTTAATCAAACAGGTGGAACAGTGTCTTTAAACCCCTCAAACGAGCCCACTACAAGGCAAAGGAAAAACTAGAAACAGAATTTACAGACGATCTGTGACAATTTGTTACTTCATCGAAATATATCAGTGAGTGATGAGTTATTTTCATCCTCTAGAATAACATCCCATCAGGCCTTGAGGTTTATATAGAAGCCACTGTCCCAAAACTGTTTGGTTTTTGTTCTAACTGGATTTATAATAAACAAATGAAGCTCTTTAATTGGATGCAGTAAAGTAATGGAAAGAAGAAAAGCAGCCAAGGCACACAGACAGATGGCACCAGGGATTTACTGTGACTACGCTTTAAAAACGCCACAAAGAAAACAGTCAAAACTCTGTAATCTGCAGTGACATAAACACTACAGAACATAAACCAGACCTACACTTTTCAGTTGCGGCAACGCCACACACATACATTTTATTTTCTATTTAAAATAAGCAGTGCAGCAATACCTGAAATTTAGACTGAAAAACAAACATGGCCAAATAAATAAATCCACAGGAGCTCAGTGCAAATAAAGTGATACAGATAAAATAACACCGCATTTGGCAAATGGTAACTCTACTGAAAAACTATTGGCATGATTCTTAATAATAATATTAAACAAAGAGAAGAAAATGGAGAGGAACTGGCAGTTTTAACTGCTGTCTAGTCGTTCGCCTTAAGAGTGTTAGTTAAATATGAGCCTGCTACATTGTCAGCATCATTTAGTGACTGAACCTAGAGAAACAAAATATCAAGAAATAAACTTACAGAAAAAAAGAACATATTTATTATTAACTTCTACTTTTCCCAGACAACAGCTAAGGTTTCTGAGGCAAAACAGTGGCTAATCTCACAGAACTCACACAGAGCTACATTGTTTTGAAGAGACTGAGAATAAATTCGACTGCTGAACATCAGCGTCTGCTCAGATGAAGGGAAGTCACTGCTGATTTCTGCCTCTGAACACTGTAGGACACTTCCCTTACCGGCGAAACAGAAAGCGGACACGGATTTTTTAAATCAGATGGTGAAAGGACTTCAAATAGTCCTTTTAAGGTTAGTTTTATCTTGGCTCTCCTTTGTAGGAGACCGTCTTCCATTTCAGAGCAGAGTTGCTTTGTTCCTCCAGTTTGTTCTTTAAAAGCAGTAACTCATCTCTGTTTTAACACAGTGCATAACAGCTCACATCCCATTTACAGTCTTGTCAGGTGAGGATGCAGCTAGAACTGAGGTATTAGACCCATGTTCCCATTGTCAGTTTAAGAACATGTATGAGGGATTAAGTAGGAAAAAGTTTTTCACTGTCGCTCTAAACCTGACGGCATAGTTGTGTCTACACTGAAAACACATTTGATCACGCCCCAACAAAGTCAAATATTTTGAGCTTTTGTCGACTAAACATTGTGTAATAAAAACATTGTATCACATCAAGGCTTAAGCAAACTTACAATTAGGGATGCACATCCATTTACCTTTTGGCTGAACATCTGTATGGTTCTGTATTTGCCTTAATGTCTGACATCAGCTGTTGGCAAATAAGATGCTATTTCATTGCTGGCAGTGCTCAGTGTTTGTCTGTTGTGTCATCTTAAAGGTTGTTTGACAAATCTGCATAAATTAATTTGAGCTCATTCAAAGTATGATGAAGGCCTAAAAGTCTTAACAACACTTTAGTTGAAACAAAAAGGAGAATAAATAACAGCAAAAATAAAATAAACAGAAAATAACATCAGTATCAGCTGAGTAGTTATTTTAAACACTCTTATCAGCCCAGAAATCCCTTCACAAAAGGTTCATCTCTATCAGACGACAAACCAAAGGTGAAACAGCAGCTGGATTTCAAATTATGACACTTTCATTAAACATATCAGAGCATCTACAGAAACTCAAACACCTCAAACTTTCTATCATTTCTGTAAACGATATAATATTAAATTTTTTGTGTTTGTCAGTTTCAACCCTTTAAGCCAAACCAGCAGCGACTACTCTATCGCGGAACACCTTAGAACTACAAGTACAATCATCAATCTGCAAACTTCTCACTCAGCTAATCAAACTGTTAAGGCCATGGTACGACGGCGGCATTTTAATCTCACTGAATGGACAAATTTAGAAATGACTAGGATCATCATTTTGATGCACATACTGTATCCTGTGTAGGTTTGTGGTTGTGTAAATTGTTTAAAATGTTTCCTGTGTATCATGGCCTTTACTAACACCTTTGAGTTAGGACAGACAGATCCCATGTGCCTTTTCCTCTTCTGACCTACGATGTCGGTGCTTCTGTTTCAGCGGGGTCGCTCGGACTTTGCTCCTGTTCCATCTCTTCCTCTTCCTCAACTACCTTGTCTTCTTCTTCCTCCTCCTCCTGCTGCTGCAGCTCCTCCTTTGGTTGGCTTTCAGCCTCAGCTTCTTTAGCGGGTCCCTCTTCTTCCATATCTTTCTCATCTGTGGAAAATAATGAATAAAATTAAGGAGAGTATTTAACCAAGAGAGAACAGGAAGAAAGGGACAGGTATGAGAGAAAAGGCGAGCTTGAATAAAATACAGAAAAGTGATTGGTCGGTGAGCAATTCAATCACTGATGAGGAGAAAAGCAGAATAGCAGCATTCTCTTTAAAGTTAACAGGAGTAAATATGAGTGACCTGAACAGAGGTAAGAGGAAATGAGATGCATGAGGCTTCAAAGCCTCCCTCCTCCACACCATATCAATGACTCCCATAAAATATTAAAATGAAAAAAATCTGCACAAAACCCAAAGGATCCAAAAAAGCTCCAGAATAGAACGACAGCCACTCAGTGTACTGATTAACCCGTCCCACTGCTGATCAAGTCAAATTACATTCACGATCAAACTGCATCCACATTTTCAGAACATACACTCTATTTCATTTCAGATTTTGGATAAAATTGTCAGAAACAAAATGACACTTAGTGCACAAAATATTAGGCTTAATATTCAAAAATTTTTTTTTTTAAATGAAACAATCTGACCAAACAGAAGTTCCAATTTCTTTTAGACTTAAAGTTGGAGTAGCTGTAAAAGATGACAGATGTTTAGAAAATGTTAGGATTTTTATGTCTACATAGACAAATCTGTGAGAAAGGTAGTCCAAGTATTTTGTACACTCAGTGAACACAAGATCTGGATCAACATTTATGGAACTGTGTATAACATAATATACAAATGTTCTGGACAGTCAATCATATTAAGAAATCTACCAAAAAATTATTTTGCCAATTGTTTCTCCAGCAATTGTATTTTTTTAATGTGATTAGACATGTTTGTAAAAAGCATTTGACCCAAATCTTGTGTAAATATTTAGTAACTGCTAAACCCATTGCTGCTTTAGTAAGATTAGTAGAAAGTCATTCTGGGTAGGGATTGAGCTGAAACATGATTCAACAGTGAGGTAAATGGACCCATTTATGAACTAATCTAAATTAAATCAGTTTAAATAAAGCCATTTCAGACAGTGCAGTCAGAAGAGGAGGGGCAGGGGAACCTGGACTCTGCAGAGGTTGGCTCTGAGGGTTCTTTGGTCTCTGCTGGATCTGGAAACTGTGCACCACATTCCATGGAGCCGGAGCCTTGGCTAGAGGCAAGACCACACTGTTAAACCCACCAGTCATTGTAACACTACATGATGAGTGTACTCACAGGTGAGACAGAGGAAATCTGATCAGAATCAAGTCTGCTGGTCACTTCTGCTATCATCATCTCAACTCTTCAACTGGCAATTTGTTGAAAATATCTATAAGGTTGCAATGTTTAATTTACTTGATCCGTTTCCACATTCTGTTTGTGCATATTGTTCTAGAATATGGGCTATTTGGAATAGTCAGTAGGTAGTAATCAAAAAGCAGTTACTTTAGAACATTCTAATGAAAGCCTGTGGTTTCTGACTCGTTTAATGAAAACATATTGTGAATGGTCAGGGACCCCAGTGCTTCTGAAGGCCCCTGCACAGAGTCATTACTAAAAACAAAAGAAAATATATCAATTGAGACAGAACAATTCTATAAACATGTCGATTTTACATAAATTTGCAACTGTAAATATTTTCAAAGAATAGTTGAAAATCATAACCCCTCTGTACTAACTACCCATACTGCCAAGGTCACTGTCTCATAGGAGCTGACACTGACTACATTTACATGCACACTATTATTGAGAATCTGACAATATTCTAAACTTGTCATGTAAATTATCATATCCAGCTTGAATATTCCAAATTAGGCTTTTATTCTGGATGGAGCATTTTCCAATTCAGACACAGGGTTAAGCCTAACTCCTTTTATTATCATTGCAGGGAAACTTGAACTCTGAATTTTACACATCCAAATACACATACAGTACCAAGTATTGGCATTAGCATTAGCATGTAGCTCATTAGAAGCAGTGAACTGCCAATGAAAATGCTTGGGGACCAGCTCCAGATGTTCCATCAGCTCCGTGGTCAAGGGCGCTGACAGAACATGTGGGATGTGAAGATATTATAACATATCATTCTGCCTTTATGAGGATTCTTTGGACATGTATACAGTGTGTAAGCTGGAGTAAAGACAAAGATCCTCTATGGTAGAGATGGATGCTCTACAAAAAAGTTCATTTCTGGCCAGAAGGCAAATGTCACAAAGCTGACTTTTTCCAGAGGGGGTTTAATGGAACAAAAGAGGGAGGCTGACTTTACTGTGGAACATCAAATGTGACACTGAAACACACCACTTCTATTTTTAAACTGGAATATTGGGTAGTTTGTCTTTTTTAAAAGGTCAAGAAGTGGAATATTTTGTGCATATAAATGTAATCAATGAGTCACTACAACTTACCACTGCATTAACAGCAACAGAATACACAAAACAGTCTCCAGATTTAAAAAGTTTAGTTAGTGATTGGATTATTTTGCAGACAAAAGCAAAAGGAAAAGTTCCACATGACCTCTGGGTTCTGTCATGTGCAACCGGGCAACGAGGTTGAACTTTTCTAGAGATTTAATTTCATAAAAGTCATGAATGATGATAGTGAAATATCCCCCTTTCAAATGTTAAACTCACTGAACAAGAAGGGAATATTCTAAGGTTGTTTTGTAATTGCACCTCTGCTGGCTGCTTGTTCACCAATAACTAAAAAAAAGGTTAAAATCCTGCATCATTGAAGATGAGAAAAGCCAAACAAATGTGATCAACTGAAGCACTAAAAAGCATCTGGTGTCAGGGGTTAGGACATGGAGCAAGGAAAATAAAATGTACAGGAAACTGTGCTGAGTGTGTGTGTCTGTCAGAGGTGTAGTAAATATGATCCAGATCATATTCGTGATTTGACACTGGGACATCCCTAAGCCTTCTGGCCCTGAATGGGAATGTGCCTCAAAGTCTGTGACTGTAGATATTAGGACGAAGCTTTATTGGGTCTTAATAATGCATGTTCATTTTCCAGTACCTCCAGAAGGGGGAGCACTCTCCTCAGTGTCAGTCTCAGATCTTGGTGAAGGTCCAGGTGAAGGAGACTCAGTCCGCAGTCTTCTCTCATAACTGAACTCTGGGAGTCTGGGAGCCTGAGGGCGGGTCTTCCTGGCCGGATTCATGAAGTAGCAATATGCACAACGAAACGCTGCACACAAACGGGGAGACAGAGAAAACGACAGACTGTGTTATGTGACCTATGTGGAGAAATAATTAAGATTTCACTTGGGAATAATTAAAATTGCATCAAATTCATTTTGTGGAGTTTTAAAGACATGCAGTGTTCTTTCTTACCTAGATATTCAAACTCTTCTTTCAGAGCCATGCCATTATGAGAAAAACACTGTTGGCAGATCAGTGCATATCTGATCGCAGATGGGAGAGGAAGAGAGAGAATGTGGTCAAATATTCAGTAAAGTTCATTGCTTTCCAGTAGTTTTTCAGTAAATGCTGTTAATTTGCCAGATACCTTTAGACAGTTTTGTTTCCCACAGAACCTCTGATAAGCACAGACATGTAACTTTTACATTTAGACGTAAATGTGGGTGAACAGGTTCAGTCAATTTGCCAAAGGATATCTGCGACTAAAGGTTCAGAGTTTTGGAGCCAGTCATAGACAGTGGATGTCCTGCAGAAGACTGCTGTAATTGCAACATGGCCTCAATCAGCAAAGCAAACTCATGTCCTGCTAAGGACGAGACCAGGAGCAAATGTTGTATTTTGTTTTGTTAAATTAAGCCCGCCTAAAAAAAGTAACCTTTCACTTCAAGTGTATACTACCTTTAGAATACTTTCAGAAGGGTCAATAAATGGGTGTGGGAGCGGCTTTACCTGTTCTGTGGTCCGTCCCCTACCAGGTACTCAATGACTCGGTCCATAGCTCCTCTGTCTTTGGGGAGAATGGGTCTTGCTAATGGAGGACCTGGAGGGTGCATGCCTACAAAAAACAAAAATATACTTATCTAGATAACAATGTGAGATATTTCATAAACAGATACAGACTGAGATTTGAGATGTCCTTACATGACCCTAGCACATTATAAAGCCTAAAATCATAACATTTAACCAGTCTTGCTCTGTACAGCATGTCAACCTACCTACTCCTGGTATAGGGGAGGTGGGAGTCCTGTGAATCGAGGCGGACAGCGCAGATCTTTCTGGAGGTCCTCCTGGAGCTGAGAGAGGGACAGGTTCTGTAGGGAGAGCAGTGTGGAATAGAGACACAGCGATATCTAAAACGACTAAGTCAAAGGTAACTGGACTGAACAGAAAGTCCAGTTGCTTTTGACTTAGTCCTTTCACTAAGGGAACCTTAAGGCTGAGAAATGCCGACTAACAAACAACAAGTACAACTAACAGGGTGTCCTGCTCAACTCATGGGTCGTACTCTTCAGTCTATCGAGGCACAAAGAGCAGTACTTATAGCTCTGGTGTATGTCCTTACCCATAGGTGTGGCCCCTGGACCTGGTGGAGCTCGAACTCCCGGTGGGGGAGTCATTGGCATGGCAGTTGGGGTCCCCATTGGCATGGGCCTCATTGGTACCCCCCTCTGCCGAAGGTCTGATGAGAGGAAGTCAAATGTTTTAAAATTTACAAGGGGATGGATTTAACATCTATTTCAGTAACATGGATTAATTTTTTTCAATCTGTTCTTCTTTCTCTATTTCTGGTTTAATCTATATCACACATTTCAAATAACTCTAAATATAATCTTTTAGCTGTTTTTGGTGCAGTAATGTGTATTGTACCTTGTCCTGGTCGAGGAGTCAGAGGACGCACCGGAGTCGACTCAAGCTCCTGTAACAAAACAGCAAACAAACACATCAAAAGTCAAAGAAAACAAAGGCAAACAAACAGAAAAAACTACAATAGAAAATAGATGGAACTAACAACTAGAAAAGGAAACTTACAGCTTTTTTCTTAGATTCAGGATCAAAGCGCTCTAGGATGAGTTTGGCATTTTTGTATGTCTCTGTTTCCATCACTTCTTCAAGCTGGAAACATAAAAGAAAACTTTGTTAAATCACACAACAAAAAACATTCAGATAAAAAAAGTCATAATCACAATCCCCATGACAGAATGTATTAAAGTAAAAACAGTCAGAGGTGCAAAACCTAAGACAGGATACTTACTATCTTTTTTTTTGAAGCCTTTAAATCCTCCAGCTTATCACCTATAACAGTAAAAGAAAAATATATATGCATTTAATCTTCATGTTATAGATTACAGACAGTGTGGCTTTGGTGGATTGATGTTAGCACTCGCTATTTTTAAAGAAAAAGTAAGCAGAACTAATAATAATGGATTAGATTTATATAGTGCTTTTCTATGAACACATACTCAAAGCGCGTACAGTGGATACATTATTCATTCACTCACACAATCACACTCTGGTGGTCCAACCACCACTGAACATTCATACACATTCATTCATCAGTGTGACAGAGTGGGATTCAAACCACCAACCCTTATTATTATTAATAGACGACCTGCTCAACCTTCTCACTGTAAAAAAGAAAATTGGTATTTGTTCAGTTGAAAGAGAGATCGTCAAAGTTCCAACAGAAAAAAACATTCCCATCATGAAAAACATTTCTTTTTATATCAGACCAACAAAATATTTGATGTTTCAACATTTGATGCCTCAACATAGATTTATTAATTGACTGAAGTTTTGAATGGTCATTGGCAGAGGACAGTGGAATTGGAGAGCCACCGCACATGTGCAGTACAGCCAAGGAGTTGTCCTGACAGTTCCTTACACATGCCTGTGGCTCCAGAGGTAATCCCATATCCAAAAGGTTGGTGGTTCAAATCCAGCTCTGTCCTAGTCTAAGTTTTAGCAGAACATACCATGTGTCATTGGGACAACAAAATAATTGAACTTGGCATGATAAACTGTAACCTCGTTGAGAAATCTTAAAATCTTTACTGCAGAAGGTTGCTTTGAAATTTTAAATAATCTCAACATTTTCTTTTTTACAGTGCTGAGCCACGGCCACCCCAGGGGAACTTACAGTATTTTGCCCCTCCTGCTCACGATATCCCTGCCTACCCAGGGATTAATTTTAAGTCTTTACATTCAATCTTTTTAAAAGCTTTACAAAAATGTGCAAAAAAAGGGTTAAGGCTTAAAATCAAAAATCTGTACAAAAATAATTTTAAAAAAAATAATCATCTTAAATACAGCCATCAAACTGTGGACTGCACCTCTATTAGTGGTAAAGAACATGTGTGTCTGATTTGAAAAATATCAGGTGAATAGTGCCTGAGAAATGGAATGAACAAAAATCTCAGATTAACAAAGTTCCTTGTATATCTATACACATATAATAAACAAATAAGCAAATAAACAGGTCAGTGTAGACAAAGCAGTGTTATGAATGTTCATGTAAGTCCCTCCCTTCTGTACCACATTTGTTATTATTATCTAATTGTATTTTATTGTACTTAATTTGTACAGCATTTTATTAGATGTAAAATAAAGACAACATTACATCAGCATTATGCATCAGCTACCAGCTGCTGTGCACTTCAAGCTCTTGGCAGCAGCGACTGAAAAACCCATATCAGTTCATAAACCAATTAATTTACTACGGCTAAAAAAAACTGATGTAAATCAAATTCATGTATATTCACATTACTAAATATTATGCAGTTCCATCTAATTTTAATTGTGCTATTAAAATGTATAGTCAAAATGTCATATGGATGCATCCTGAAATAAATAAAATCCAGTGTATTTATAGTATGAAAGGTGGACAGAAACAGACAGTCTACTTACTGTTTCTTTCAGTACGTTTGGAAAAAAGGTAAATCAACAACTTCCTGATGAACCACACCCTGGTGAAGAAAAGGAAACAATAATGTAGATCTGAAAGTCAAGTGGATATTTGTCTTGGCTAAGAGTATAATTCATCAGTTCACACACTCACAGATGACATTTTTGAACTGTTTTGTAGGTTAAAAGTTGTATAAACATAGATACTTACAGTATGGGATATACAAAGAAAGGCAGGGCCATGATAATCCTCTGCAACCATTGTTCAGGCAGGTAGAGACAGTAGACGATCAAGGACGTCAGCAGGTAAAGGACTGACGAGTAAAAGAGCAATCTGCCCACCCACAGCTGCAGACAGAAACAAACACACCATGAGGTAAGAACAACTGCAGTTCAACAACATCTCTGCATGTCTTCTACATTTTATAAACTTTTATCACCTTCTGCAGACGCTGGTTTTTAGTTCTAAACTCCTCCAACTCTTTAATCTCCTGCAAGGAAAACATAGAGGTTAAAGGTTTTTTTTAACAAACTCTCAACAATCAATTATGTTCAGAGTTCACCTTTTCAATTTTGAGGGAATTTGCTTTGTTTTCTCCAGTTGGCTCAGTGATTGTGATTGTGATACATATTATTCCTTCATGTCGGTGTATGTTAATATAAGACATTTTTAGGGGTTTAACTGTGCTCTTAAAGCCAAAGTAATACATGAAGAAAAACACCTATGCTGGGTAAAAAATGGAATATCTCCCTCTTGTTCATTTCTGAAGATGCCTTTTCTGAATACTCCTGAATATGGGACTGTCCCTGCTCATCACATAATAAAATCATAGGCACATGCAATAAGTACATTAAATAAATTATAAATAAATACATTACAAACTGGCTCTCTTCAAATTATCTTCAGATAAACTCAAACAAAACAGAAACTCTGATCATTGCTCCTGATAACAAGATCCCCCTGATCCAAAAACACCTTGGTGCTCTGGCCTCGGTTGTTAAAACTAGCCTCTGAAACTTTGGGGTTGTGTTTGATCAGGCTATGTCTTTAGGGGGGTCACTACCCGACAGCTGACCAAAAACTATTTTTATAATTTGAGAAATATCTCTAAAGTAAAGAGGATGTGGTCAAAATCCGATCTGGAAATTATCATTCATGGTTTCAATAAGACAACCCTCAACAGACTTCAGATGGTACAAAATTCTGCTCCTGGACTTCTGACAGGTACGCCCAGAACAGCCCACATCACCCCTGTTCTGTCAGATCTTCAATGGCTTCCAGTCATATTTCATATTGATTTTAAAATTTCAGTCTTGTCTTTTCAGGCGTTGCATGGTCAGACCCCCAGTATATTGCCGACTTATTGTGCCCCTACTCGTCTGGGCGCACCCTTAGGTCTCCAGGCCAGAGCCTCCTGAAGGTCCCAAAGACTCGCTTTAAAACTCAGGGATAGCTGTCCTTTCAGGCTTTTGGAATGACCTGCCCCTGTCCCTCTGAGTGGTCGACTCCGTGGACTCTTTTAAAAAGCAGCTCAAGACGTTTTTATTTAGGAAAGCTTTTGGTTGATGGATTTATCCTTTTTATTTATTTCATGAAATATTCTTATGTTGTTTTATTGCACCCATTTTATGTACAGCACTTTGTGATTTTTATCTGTGAAAAGCGCTTTATAAAGAATTGACTTACTTACATTATAAACATTTTATGAGTACCTAAAATAGATATGATATTGTGTACATACCTTGTCCAGGTTCTCCAGCTGCTCTACTGTGGTTGGCTTTGTCTGAAAACCAGAATAATACATTTGTTCAATAAGATCATCGCTGACGTAATAAAAACAAAACTTAGAAACAACTGCAACATTATTGTTTGGTTTATGTTCATTTGACTTCTCCAGTACATGTGTCTAAAGATATTAACTGACTTAATTTGGCTTCAAAATAGTGTTTGTGTGTGTGTGTGTGTGTGTGTGTGTGTGTGTGTGTGTGTGTGTGTGTGTGTGTGTGTGCGCGTAAACTACTGGAATGCCAGAATGTGAAAAAGAACACTAGAAAACATGTAATAACAATCATGCCTGTAAAAAGTACACTACAATATGGAAGCTTGATACCTGCAAACAAACAATGCACTGAAAATCTGCTGTAAGTTTTAGTTTATCATGGAGAATGACCTCCTTATCTGTATAATTGCTTTTAAAATTTTAATGATTCCTGTCATTTAATCTCTATTAAACCTGTATATGTGCATTTCTCTTCCTTCTCTCTAAACGTGCATCTTTTATAGCATATTGAATTCTTTTTTCTTTTTGCACGTCCAATCCTTTTTCATTTTTGCTATCCAACCCACTAGTCCCGCTTCACTTACCCTCCATCGTGATATCATAGCCCCCATGTCTGCTGATTACTGTGGTCTTCTCTTCGACTCCTCTGTTTGCTATGGAATGAAAAATGACAGTAAATATATATGCCAGTGGTTCTCAATCTTTTCCTGTCAGGCCCCCCTTTGGAGGCCAAAAAATCTCCAGGCCCCCCTCAACCCCAACAATATTGTAATAGTAGTGCAATTATAACTTTTATTGAAAGAAACATCAATATTGTAAGAATACTTTTTGCCTTTCCTTGAATAATTTGTTGTGAAAATTTTAAATAATTCTATTTTTGATTGAATAATACAAATAAACTCAACAAGACTGCTCCCTGAGACATTATTTTTCCAAATAAAATAGGAATTGTGCAAAAAATGTTACAACTATGACAATAAAGTTACTTTTTTAAGAACCACAAAGAAATTTTGCTAACAAAGATGAACATTTTAACAATATCAATGGCTGCAATGAACCTGTTTACATTGCACATCCCAGAACATTAAAGTGCAAACTATACAAACTGTTTAAAAACAGAAACATTGCACATGTTTCTTTTCCAGTCCGATCCTTGTCCATTCACAAACCCTAAACTCTTTGTCTTGTGTAGTGACAGATCACAAAGGCAGTACATTTATTTGTTGTACATCCCTAAAATGTGTCCATGGTGCTCCAACGCTAAAACATCAGTTCCACCTGCTACATGTTCTAACTTTAAGAAAAAACAGACAGGAGAGATCTCATGCCCCCCTGGCAAGCCTTTGCACCCCCGCCACACAGTTTGAAAAAACACTGGCATATGCAAGTAAAGCACACTGTGTAAGTGAAATAAAAAAAAAAAAACTCATGTAAGCCTTGTCACAACATGCTTACATCATTGCAGGATTAAGTCAGCTGCCTACAAAACTGCTGAGCACAAAGGTTACTGCAGTTGTGGATTTGCTGAGAAAATCCTTATTATAGTTCTTATGCAACAAATAGTATACAGATTTGTTATCCCTCACTGAGTAGCCATGTGCATAATGCTGTATTGGAGGCAGGCAATTCTTCAAAACAAATGTTAACCCACAATTAACATACTTTGGTTTATTTCTCCGGGAGTGCAGACGTGTCCAAGTTACAACAGGAGTAGGGTTGGATGTCAGACTTTGGTCCTTTTATATCACTATCAAGTATCAAATATTACCTTGACATTTGCTACTAACTGCCAGTAGTATATCTCATTAGTGCTTTTCTATGTTTTACTGATCATTATATGTCACCAGTCAATTTCAGGCTGTGAATATGTTATAAAAACAAAAGATTTGTACAATAAAGTGTAAAATACTCATCTCTTTTTGTTGAAGTCAAAGCCAGGGTATCGTATGTAGAGCTAGTACATGAACAAACAACACTCGCCACTAAACAGGAGACAACGTATTTGATTGAAATGAGGAGCACCATCAATACAAGTCAACATGACTCAGTATTTTCCCCTTTGGAGTCTGCTTGGCCTAAATACAAAGTCTTTTATCACTGCTTTCAAATCCCCATCGGATCAGTGGACAAAGAATAAGAAATAATCAAACTGTTTTCCATGAAGTTACAATGAAAGTGCCAACCAGGACCCAGCCCACTGAACAGGACACACACAAATATTACACTGTTGCTACTTACATTAGAGTGGGAACTGGATGTTTTCAAGACTCTCTGTGTCTGGCTATTCAAGTTTATCAAGGAAATTAGCTGATTTCTTGGTGATCACTGCTCTGCTATCACATGAGACCGATACACAGTAATATAATTTCATGTTAGCAGCTAATAGAGCTAACATTAGCTGTTGGAACCAAAGTGGACACACACCACAGCTAACAAGCTACCTTAGCCTTACAAAGCCGAGGCTATAACAACACAGTTATTCAACTAAGCTATTACCTTTGGGTACAAATAATAAAAAACATAACTTTTGTGCTTCTTACTTAACTGCTTCACCACGCTAGCTACTCTAACAATAACACACTGCTACCGACACACTCCTGATGCAAAGCCTTCAATATTAGGCTTTAACCAAGTAACTGCGCCGTTAAATAACTACTTACATGAGGTGGTGTTTCTTTACTCGGTCATCTAGTCAGGTTTGGGTTTGTGGAGAAACTAGCAGACGACACACTTCAGCCTTTGTGACCTGTATTGACATCTCAACTGCCAAACGAGAGTTTGCGCGGCGTGGGGACGTAACGGAAAAGAGACTGGAGGATTTCCCAGAGTCCTTTGCGTTGTAGTCTTTCTTTGTCCCATGCTGTGTACATTTTCCCAACCTCTTTTCGTTTAATAAAATTAAAAACAAAAAATGATGCATACGGATTTATGCAAATTTTAAAATGCTTTTCCACATAACTATAAGTAGGCTTTAATGAAAAGACAAACCAATGATTTTAAAGAAATATAGCCGACATCACAAATGAACATGTCTTGATATTAAATCACTCGGACCAAGGTTCATTAAAAACATCATGATCGATTCTTAATTGTTTCGGTTATTTTATGTCATGAGAATGCAGTCACTTTAAACCTTAACAAAGGCACTGGTGAATAATGTTTGGTCATCATACTAATGATAAGGGGGCTTTACAGGACTGCTTGTGAAGTCTTGTTAATGTATTTTCTTCTGTGTTAAATCACCATGTAGTGGAATTATTTCTGCTCCAGCCAAACAGTAACAAGTGCAAAAGTGAAGTCAGGCAAAACAACACAGACTCTTCTTTTCCATGACTCCATTTCTGTAATGCTTCTGTTTTATGGCATATGATCACAAGAGGGCGCTAGAAACCTCTTTAAGAGAGAGTCTGGATTCAAGAACCAAGCCTCAGATCAGGGCTACACGCGCTGAGATACAGATGCAGTAACATCCAACATGTGGAGAAATAAAATGCACGAAGTCCACATAATAACTGATCATATGGAACTGCAATATATAAAGTCTATATATAAAGTCTATATAATATTTTAATCATAGGCCTACACTCTACATGTTTTTCCCACTATTGTGTTTTGCTTTTCAACTGAATTTCTAATTTCTCGACACATTACATTCTTAAGCAGGTTTTTCCATAGAACATATGATGCTGTTTTAATGTCTGGCCTGAAGGTGGCTGAATATCTTCTCATGTGAACATCTGAACACTGACTCGCTTTTGTTGAACGTCCTCCACACGTTCACATGAGAGGCTACTGCCGATCCCACAATGGGATTAAATAACACGTCGCAGTTCACTATAGTGAGAGGTAAAGCCATGAAAGCTCTCAAATATTTAGCAGCGCACTCTCAATTCCCAGCTAAAGTGTTTTAGATTACCACGCAGTGTGCAGAGATTTGGCCTGCAGCTTCTCAAGAGTTATGGCCCTAATAAAACTCATCTGTCTGTCTGTCTGCCTGTCACACACACACACACACACACACACACACACACACACACACACACACACACACACACACACACACACA
>JAPTYQ010000008.1:26996391-27008873 GCA_029814465.1 Ostorhinchus cyanosoma
CACACACACACACACACACACACACACACACACACACACACACACACACACACACACACACACACACACAGCTGAAGCAGCCTATATTAAATCTGATGTGCAATCTTGATCCTGATGTTATTTCTGTTTCATTAACTCGTAATAAATTCATCGCTGGATGAAAGTGAACTTCTGCAGTTTAGGATTTAAAGTGGAAGTGGAAGGTTCCAAAACAGAACACACACACTAAATAAACTGAGCATTCCTCACAGATGACAAACACGGAGAATGGCAGTCATTTTATTTTTTAGTGATTACAGAAAGTAGCAGTATTTATGGGTTTTATCATTTATTTAGTGAAGTGTTTTCTTCAAACTACAGTCAGTGAGCTTTTATACCCACAGACATTTATTTGTTAATTATTTAATCACCGTTTTCTTGTTCTTCATTGTGTTGCGCGCGTCATACTGCGTTTAATGTTGATTTCTTGTGTTCTATGTTATTTTTTTCTCTTTTATAAACGTACTTTAATGGTGTGCGTCTAGAATATGCAGAAACCCCCCAAAAGCCTCCGTCCTCATCCATGTTAAAGACCGTCTTGGATGAAGGGCCTTCGCCATTTGTTGTCTAAGTCTGTATTGTTTTAACATTTCGAGTGGTCCAGTGTTTATAGACACTTAATGATCCTTCAGGGTGTAAGAGCATTTATTGGACTTGGCAGTCAGTGTCTGTCTGTGGGGGAAGGACACCTGCTGTCTTTTGGACACATGTCCATGTCTGACTCTCAGCCTGTTGGTCCAGTCCGCTCAGACTTTAAATCCACTCAGGATCTGAATGCAGGTAAGCACCTCTTTTATTTTTTTGTACATTATAATTTTAAATGCACTATGGGTCAGTACATAGGCCTGAATGTGAATTAGTGTCTTCTGTAATTCTTTTATTTTTATATTGTTCTCTCATTTGTTTATAACATTCAGTGTGAGGTGAGCGGAGTGAACTATTACCACTAAAAAAATTTAATTATAGAACAAATATTTTACAGTCCTTTAACCTGAGGTCTACACTGATAACTTCCGTCCATTTCATTCCGACATCTAGGCCTCAGGTTGAATTTCTTTCGCATTAACTAAAGCTGCAGAATCTGTGCATAAATACAACTGCATGGGTTCAATGAGCGAAAACCACTGAGAATCAGAGAAACTTCAGATCGGATGTCAACTTTAGCAGGAATCACCAGGGTTTCTAAACTGAGGGTAAAACCGAGATACTGTTAATAACTATAGTCCTGTAATGGATCCGCCTCAGGGTAAAAGCACCAACAGGATTACATGACACTAACGAATAGACATTGTAGTCGTTTCAATCAAATGTCCAGAAGTCAGTATTAAAAACACAATCTTAGAAAATAAATGGAAAAATTCCCGTTTCTTCATAGGGAGACTGGGTATGATTATAAGGAAAGTTAGAACATCCACCAATGATCATCATTCATTTCATTATCTGTTTCTCCCTTGTCCCACATTTCTTTCTCAATGTATTTATTATAATATGAAATTATGAAATTATGAGTCTAATGTGATTAAATTGTAGTTCACTGTTTTTGCTGCTAATTTCAACAGTATGCTAATAATGTAGCAGAAACCTGTAACACATCATTAAAAAGGGTATAATCCTCCATTTGCATACAATTAAGGAGACCTTCTCTACTTTAAGAATTTTATCTAATTCCTATAGAAATACATTTATTGTCCTTGTTTAGATATAAGTTCTTTATATACTGAACAATTAATCAAATCATGTTATGTTATGTTATGTTATGTTATGTTATGTTATGTTATGTTATGTTATGTTATGTTCATTTGGTCATGTTCTCTGATGTGTTACAACAAAACATTAGGAAAGTATTCTTGTGGAGTTGCACAGATGCTTCAGCCTAAAAATCATACTTCTACACTTTACAGAAAAATCACATCATGTTTCTTAACTTTTTTTCTGGGAAAATTAATTGCCAAAACTTGTATTCCCATTAAAATCATGACTCTTACTGCAGATTGATTTTCCTTCATAGCGTTCTGTTCTAGTTCTTCAATGCATGGCCTCTATTTTTACTTCTTTTACCCAACAGTTAACTGTGTGTCCCTATTCCCAATAGAGGGTAGGTTATCATATAACACCATAGACTGGGGTTAACTATGGCCTTCATTAGCTGCTGCCGTGCAAGCAACATGTTGACACCATTCTTCATATAGAAGCTTTCAGAAACTGGACTTGACTCTGAAACATTAACCTTAACCTCACTCTTAAACCTCCAGTACACTGTGCCATACATTTGTGAGAGTTTCATTAAGTAAGTTTCTTAGAACAGAAACATTCGCTTGTGTTTTAGTTGTTCTGCATCTTTAATCGACCACAGATTGTCCCTCAAGTGTCTGATTAATACTATACAACTCACAGAAATGAGAAGGAAGCCAGATCACTCACTCTGCAGCTACTTCCACCAACAGCTCCACAAAGGATAATATGATCAATTATTTTTTGCCTTTTGCAAGTATGTTTTTCTATAGATTTTGTTGCCAAATCCAATGATAAACCCTTTTGTTGAGCCTGGAGGGAAAGTGCTGATGCAAAAAGTGTTAAAATCATACTTTGTTTACCCTTTATATTGCAAACCTCCTGTAGGTCATTTATCGATTTCCATCTGCCTGTAACAGCTACATGCCACAGGTGAAATACAGCCTATTGCAATTTAATTCTACGTCTTAATTCACTTAGATTTAATAATAAAATGTCTGTAACTTTACTCACAAAAGAAGTTCACTCCGCCCCAGAGACAGATGCACAAAGTAAATATTTATAGTCACTATCTGGTATAACCATAGTTCTCTGTGCCCTGTGGAACCTGTGTCTGCGATTGGTCAGAGAAAATGTGTGTAAAATCAGAACACTGGGAAACAGTGCCCAATTATACCCCCCTTGTCATGTTCAAAAGGCTCCATCATCATTTCAGCCGCCACCGCCTGTGGCTCAGCAATGCAGAGCAGCTGCAACATCATCAGGCACCTGCAGGCTTTCACTGTGCAGGCCAAGTATTACTATCACGGCAGTACTCATTATAACAGTGGTAGTATGGAGGTAATTAACACAATGCATACGGGTGGCACAGTTAACATTTGCTGGAAATAATATACTTAAGGCTATTCATTTTCTAAATATACATAGGAAGAATATATAAGAGCACACGTGTATTTGCTAAATTGGACGGTGAATACTGTTACATAAAATGAAAAATAAAAACTACAACGTTGAAGACAACATTAAAGGCTTTTTATGTTGTTTTTATCTGATTCATACAAGATGATGTGATCTTCTAAGACAGTGTTTTTATATGTGAATACACCATCATTCAATACCTTCAGCCATAACTGACATAGTTTCTGTGACAGTCATCATCGACCTCCGCAACCCTCATATTTAAAAAGCATCAGGCAGATGGAAGCATGTGTCAGGATTTACAACACGATATGGTCTATAGATATGACAAAGATCTGAAGGAAAACCCAGCCTTGGGTGTCATGTGTGACATTTCCTTGGAGCAACATGCTGATGTGTTTACAGATGTCCTCAGGATGAGTGGATGTGAATAGACACAGGAAAAGCCTTTTGATTAGACACAAATATTTATTGGAGAATGAATAAGGAAACCCCCTTACACTACAAAGGGCTGTTTTTTAAAGAGCTGCTACATATAAATAACCATGTAATCTGATGAATAGTGTGGCATTTGCTTTAGTGAATTATTTCCATCTGCTATCACTCTTACTTCAACTGCTGCCATTGGAAGAAAAACTGCATTTATTTGTGACCAGAGAAGTCAACAATTGTTATGACTGACAAATGTTAGATTTTTAAGACTATTGATATTTTTTTTTTGACTAAAAAAGCATCCAACTCTAATATTAATGATAACACTTATGATTATTATTCAAGGAAAAATGTAAACGTTAAAGAAAAAACTGCAAAACTCAAGTGTTGAAAAGAAAAATCACGTTAAAAAGAACAAATGCCACCGGTAAAATACTACTGTCCATTAAAAATCACAACTACAAACATCCTGAATCTGACAGATCACACATCTGAAGCATAAATAAACATACATGTCTGTGAATTAACAACAAATGACCACTTCAGGTCACTATGTAGTTCCAGTTAAACTGTTACACAAAGACCTTCTGGCCACTGGTCATGAGCTTCTCTAACATAATCTTAAAATGATGAAATGCATCTTCATATCTCAGGCTTGTTTGTACTTTTTTTTTTTTCCCGTGAAAGTGTAACGAAATTTGCCTTGGAGTCTTGTGACCTGCACGCAGTTGGCATGAAAAGAAGGCTGTTTTTTCTTTACATTGAATTACACATTCATATAAATATACATACACACACACACACACACACACACACACACACACACACACACACACACACCATACAGGCCTAAACTATATTAAAATGACCAGAGATTTGGGTTGGTTTAAATGTATTTTTACGTTTTTACGCCGTATGTCATAAAAGCATAAATGAGTTGAACCTACTTTGATGTATGGGTGTGTGTGTGTGTGTGTGTGTGTGTGTGTGTGTGTGTGTGTGTGTGTGTGTGTGTGTGTGTGGTGTCTGTGTGTGTGTGTGTGTGTGTGTGTGTGTGTGTGTGTGTGTTGGATGTGTGTGTGTGTGTGTGTGTGTGTAGGATGTGTGTGTGTGTGTGTGTGTGTGTGTGTGTGTGTGTGTAGGATGTGTGTGTGTGTTTCTTTAGGGCAGGCCATGCGTGCTTTTCTAAAAACACGCAGCTCAGCCTGAATGGTTTAGATCAAGTTTGAAGAGGCTCAAGGTCAGCAACTTTGTTTTCTTCACTTCCCTTTTTCAGAGGAACACTGAGAGGTGAATTTATTGTGCTGTTTCGAGGCTAATCTAATTTGGCGACTATGCTCCTCATTTTAACTTTTACCGCAGTTTTTTGCAGCCTGTTTTGGGCCTTTTTACGGCGCACCATGTGGATGTAAATACACAGACATTCAGCTCCATTTATGACAATTTATAGACTTTGCTGCAGCCTGCCTTTTTTACTCAGATCCTTCCATTATTTCTACTGACTGATGTACCTACCGAGCTGTTACAACTTCCCGTCAAAGTCGGACTTTGGCTCCATCACGCCATCACCGACTTTACTGGACCACAGCAACCTCTCAGGCAGAAGACTGTCGGAGTATAAAGGCTACTGTTACCCGGAGCTCTGGCAGCATCCAGGTCCAAACAAATGGGCCCTGTACCAGTCGAACCGGCCCGGTACCTCTCCGCAGCCTGCGCGCTTCAGCTCCCCGGGGGACGTGGTCTTTCACCGGGATCAGGCGGTTTACGCGGCCCCTACCGGTCCCTCCCGTTTCCCTCACGCTCAGGTATTCGCCGGAGAGCCCCACGGGTGTTTCCCCGGCGGGTACACGTCCACGTCCAGCCCCGACTCCCAGATCTCTTACCCCAGGGAGGCGCGCAACAGGGTCCTACCGTCGGCCTTCGACCAGTTTTTCGATTACGCGCAGGAAGGAGGGGATCTGAAAACGGACACAACGACGAGGAAAGAGCAAAACAAAGACGGGAATAGGAGCGAGTGGACGAGCTGTCACGGAGGAGGGAGAGGGGCCAAGGGCGGGTCCGACTCCGAGCCTCTGGACGCGGTGACGGAGGACGAGAAGGATGCGCCCCTGTCCAACAGCAGCGCAGGGGAGCCCGAGGCCCCGAGTGAGTCCCACTGCACAGCATTTGGAGAAAATACACCAGAAGGAGCTGATTTTAACACCAGGCACAAAGGAGGGTCTTTAAAACACAATGGGTTTGGTTCAGACAGGATTCCACATGGAGCCTCCTGGAGTAGAAACATGGACACAAAGTTCTCCAGAATTTTAGAGAGAAAACTTCAGTTTATATGAAATGAGTTGATATTAAACAGGATACATACAGGCCTATAGGCTGATAAATATTCTATTATCATTTATTTTACAGATGTTTGTGAAATGTCAAACTGTTTTTGTTCAGGCTGAAGTGGCTTTTTCCTTTTTATATTAAAAACAGACGTATTTACAGAGTCCAGAATATAATACAACATAATATTTTAAAAACTTTAATATTATATTCTAATTCTAGTCTGATCTATGTTATAGTTAAAAAAAACAAAACAAAAACACACACACTCATTTCCGTTATTAGTGTTCTGTATATTGTTGGCCTTGGAAAATATGATAATTTAAAACAAAGGTTAAAATTAATTTGTGCAAATAATTACCATAAATTGTTTGTGTTTATTTCCTATTTGATAAGGAACAATTCAGATTAATAGATGTAAAACTCTGCCAGATTTAGTCCTACAGGCCAATTTCCAGAATAGGCAGATATAGAATAGAATAGAATAGAATAGAATAGAATAGAATAGAATAGAATAGAATAGAATAGAATAGAATAGAATAGAAAGCTTTATTGTCATTGCACTATAAATGGTAAAACGTTGAAGGAAAACATACAAACGCATGTACAAATACATAATACAGTACAAATGTAAACGCACAAAAGCTTATGAAATTATTAAATCAATCTATGTAAATATAAAAAAAATGCAAAAATAGGTTGCCTTGTTCCATTTTAATAACACTCAGCTTAATCAAACTAATTGCACCTTAACAACGGCCATTCATATGATTTAAAGAAGAACGTATTGTGTAAAACCTTTCAGGAATAAAATAAAATCTTCCACTAATGAGACAACATTCGCTTCTTGATCTCAATATTTTGACTGAAACCTTAAACATTCACCTGAAATCTAAAGTCACTAAATTTGACTTGTTTAAATTCACCTGAGTTCAGTTCACATCAGCTTCTTTCTCCACTGAACCTGACAATATTAAATATTCTAGATGTTTGAGGGACCCACACCTCCTCTATTTTGGCCTTTATCTTAATATCTGAACTTTAAAATCGGTGGAAAGAACCAGCACTGAGATAATAGAATAATTTTTTCCTGGTTTCTTTCTCTTTCTGCAGCAGAACCCTGCGGTGTGAGGAAGAAGCGCTGTCCTTACACCAAACAGCAGATCAGAGAGCTGGAGCGAGAGTTTCTATGTAACGTTTACATCAACAAAGACAGACGTATGCAGCTGTCCCACCGTCTGCGCCTCACAGATCGGTACATTCAAACACTTACTTTGCATTTGACTCAGTAACGCACAGAAAACACACAGGCTTCACGCTTATGACTCAGCTGTAACATCTGAAATACTCACTTTCAGCCTGACATGCATTAGCAGCTACATGTGAGTGGAGGAACAGATAACAGGGCTGCGTTTAGAGCTCACATCAAGGTCACTCAGGTCTAGTGTTTGATGTGAATGATGACATGACGCCCCTCCAGGCTTCGTCCATGATGCTTCATCTTTCAGGCTGCATGTTGAAACATTCACATTATCACAATCTGTACAGTTGTCAAAACACATACCACATTTGTGATGGCATCTATAAAATGCAATGGAAGCCATGGAGGTATCAGCATGAACAGCATTACAGAGGTTTGTCTGAATGTAGAGAGTAAATGCAACAGGATGAAAAATACAGTAGCAAGGTTTTATTACTGCAATCTGCAACCAGAACTGCACAAAATAATGAAACAGTACAAAAATATTCTGCTATTTCTGTTTTTTTTTTTTTTTCCAGACAGGTAAAGATCTGGTTTCAGAACAGAAGAATGAAAGAGAAGAAACTGAAGAGAGAGAGACTGCAGTACTACACAGGATACCTGTTCTGATGAGAGGAGAAAGAACAAAGAAGTATCGCCCCACATCCACTCAGAACATACCACCACAGTTGTTTTTAATATTTCCTTTTAATGTGGCAAATGCTATATCATTAGCAGGTGGAAAACAAATCATAAAGGATGAATACGTAATAAAATACGCAGTAAAAAAAAAAAAAGAACATTATCCTCTTGCCGTAAAAATCTCAGGTTGTGGGCCCATGTAATCCTCTACCTCAAATACGCACCCACGTGGTTATTTTCTACATTTTATAGACGCAAACAAAAACTATTGATTGGCTTCTCTGGCTTTGCATTTCCTTTTCAGTCATGTGTCTCTATATGAGGGAGTCTTTGCCTGTGGCATTTGAGGAATGTGGTCATATTCTT
The DNA here is from genome assembly GCA_029814465.1 of Ostorhinchus cyanosoma. NCBI lineage: Eukaryota > Metazoa > Chordata > Actinopteri > Kurtiformes > Apogonidae > Ostorhinchus > Ostorhinchus cyanosoma. The sequence goes on from JAPTYQ010000008.1 coordinate 27,004,586, forward strand.
CTTCATTCTTCTCATTTTAACAACAGAAATGTGCTTTGTTCACATGCCTTATGTTTTGTACTGTATGCATCAGAAAGTATCAGATGGCTTTTTGTTCGGTTTTCTTTTAGCCTGTATGTATTGAGCTGTATTTTCCTCTTGCGTGGCTGACAATCCAATGAATCTGCAGAACAGACACTTTTGCTTTCTGTTCATAAATATGTTAATACTTAATCATCAGATTTAAAAAAAAAAAAAAAAAAGAAAAAAATGGATATTGTTTGTTATATGAACTGATGCACTTAAAGCAAACATAGACAATCTGTAATATTTGTGATATGACATTTGTTTTTCTTTCACTTTCATAGGTAAAAACCAGACTGCATAAATACATACAATCTATATTCTAGAATTTTGCTGTGACATATCATGATGTACTTATTATAACTTAACTGTGATTCAATAATAAATGATGAAACATTATTAATGATTCAGTATTTTATACATCTATTACTTTTTATCATTTAAATCACATATTTCATTTCAGGTATTATTGATTCACACAATTTGCACTGAATTGTATCTTAGCATTTCAACATTTTAAAGATTTTTTTCAAGACTTTCTATTTTAAAGTGAATTTTTCTGAAAAAAAATGCTTTTAAGGTACATTTCCTACTTTGGAATGCGTAATTAAATGTAAAAAACATTTTATATGTTGCAAATTGCATTTTTAAAAAGGTTTTTCCAACAAAACTATCACAACAAACTGGCCTGAAACCTTGAAAGAGAGATCTGTCCTTGAGTCCATGGAAATAATACATGTATATTTTAAAGGTTTTGTATCTTAGTTGTTTCACAAACCAATATGTGTTCAATTTGAGTAAATGAAAAAGATTTACCACCCAAAAAATTACAGAAATGACTCTTAAACTACATAAAAGGAACTGGTGTTTACTGGGATGTCTCATGGTAGATTTTTTTCCTTTTAACTTGTGGAATAACTTTGAAATTGTAGTTTCTAGACACATAAAATGCACTGTTTGGATATATTTAATGTTTTAATCAAGTAATAGGAATGTCTCTTGTCTAGTTCTGATGTCCCGACCCAGACTTTGAACAACATCAAACCAGTCTGCAGAGCGAGTCCAAGGCTGCAAATGAACCTTGAACCGCAAAGCGACCACAACACACCGACACAACCTATCATTTCCTCTCCTTAATGCCTTTATTGGGGCAATAGAGACAGTCTGCTGTCTCTGGTTCTTTGTCTCACACATCCACTCACTCTCTGTGTGGGACTGCGCATTTGTGCATGACGTAAAAAGAAAAAAAAAAAAAAAGAGAAACAGAGATGAAAGCAGAGAAAGGGAGTGTTTCTGGTTGGAACTAAAAGCATTCAGACTAATGGCCTACAATAAAGCAGAATAGCTCGCTCAGCCTTTTTTTTTTTTTTTTTACCCTTTTCTTGTCACTTCAAGAACATCTGAAGCTGTAATGGAAATGTACTCCTCTATTAATTATTCCTGTGCATTGATTTTGAATGATATTTCTTTGATTAAATCTTTTAATGTAATAATAATAGTTTGCAGTAACACTAACAGAGTAAAAGGCCTTGTATTATTACAAACTGTGGAACATGTGTCATTACATTACAACATTATCTAAAATCTTTAAAGCAGAAGGTGTTATATTTGTAACAAAGAAACTGTAGCTGTATAAAAGTGGATATTCTAGTAGTTTATGTAACAATATGTAAATGCTTATTAAACAGCTGCAGTGTTTACCAGTATATCGGTGGCACTAACAATAGCTGTGACACAAACATAAGCTACTGGTACTGATATAAAAAAAAATGCTGCTGTTTTTGGATGGTATTGGTTTAATTATGGCAAAGTAAAAAATAATTGATATAATGATGAAAGCAACTATGTTACCAGGGTTGTGTTTTCACTGCCATTAACCTGCATGTTTTAATTTATGCTACAATATCCTGGACAGCCTCATAATGTAATTAGAGGAATTAAACTGTTTTATTAATCACAGATCGGCTGTTAATTATAGGAAATCTTCTGAAGGCTGAGCTCTAAAATAGGTGTCACCATCTTTATATAATAGGATACTCCGTGGTCAAAACTGCACAACTGCATTCCTTATAACTGCCTCTATCTAAAATATTGACGATCCTCATTGGCTGAAATATTCCATTTACATACGACTTCGAATGATTTTAAATGTCAGATTTGACCTCCACACTGTTCACACCGTCAGACTTACTATTTTGATTTATTTCTCACATCTGATGTTGGTTTTTTTGTTTTGTTTTGTTTTTTTAATTTAGCTGTTCACATTTTTCAATAGAATAAAACAGAACAGAACACAATAGAATAGAATAGAATAGAATAGAATAGAATAGAATAGAATAGAATAGAATAGAATAGAATAGAATAGAATAGAATACCAGATTGTAATGTAAACTGCACAGTCCTGAGCACAAAGCAGCAGTGTTAGGAGTGTTCAGTGTCCATGCAGTTTCCTTCACTAAAAGCACTAATAGTTAAAGTACTTCACTACAAGAAGCAGTTGTGTATTCCAAAATATACTTGTAGTAAAAAAATATATAAATATATCTAAATGTATTCATTGTGCAATGGTCCTTGTCAGTGTTTTCTATTACATACTGCTTTCAGAGTCAGCCACATTAATGTGCATGTTGGATTTTAGTGCTGCACAGGTTTAAGGTAGAGTTCATTTGGACTTCTTTATGGGTTCTGAGTGACTCCCTCTAGTGCAGTCATGACAAATCTCAATCCAGATCAGTCTGAGTCACCTTTGCCTCCACACTGAGTATAGCTTAATTATTCACTTAAATTTGAGTCATGAATTTCTTACTATGTCACTAATACACAAATTGTAACATAATAATTATATACACTAGGTACTAAAATGGGCCATCTGTTATAAAATGGGCCCATTAACATCTTTAGTGCAGGCAAAGATCCAATAAGTCGTTGTTCTTAAATGATTCTGTTCAGAGTTTGACCCTCAGTTTAGTTTCAGGTTCCTTTTTTTTTTTTTTTTTTTTTTGCACCATTTGGGGTTATTAAAAAAATACGTTAAAGTGTTCTCAGGTGATTTTTTTCCTACTTGTCCAACCAGCAGGTGGTGCTAAGAATGCAGAGTAGACAAATAAACACGGTCTGTGTGTGGAGAGTTGAGCCAAAATCAGCCAAAGCACAACAGATCGTTTGTGTTGAGGCCACGCCCCCTTCGGCTCTCCAGCCAATAGGATTTCACTTTCACACAGGGACACTCAGAGAAAGTCTTTACATTCACTTACATGAGGTCACAAACCTTCTCTGTGTTTTATACTTTAAAATCCTTGTATTAACTCTACAAACTTAACTATTATCTATTATTTTAAACACAAGCTGCACAAACACTCAAATGTGTGTATTTTACATTCTAACATCACTTTTAATGAATAATAACAAAAACAAAAACAGCCTTTTTCACGGCTTTATATGGAAACAACTTCAACATAAAGTTATAAAACATGTGTGTGAACAATATATTACTCCTCCCTTGAATATTATATGATATATATTTTTTTAAATAAACACCAAAACTATATATGTGCTGTTGAATAGACTGGATTGTCACCTTTACGTAAAACAATTTAAGAAAAAAAAAATGCTATAGTAAGCTCAGAAATATTTATTTACTATTGAACTATATAATAAAAGGGATTAATGAAAAAGAGGCAGTAGTTGTTACCATGTGTTAAATCCTCTATCTTATTCTCTTTACAATCCATGTATATATGCTGTTATTATATTTTATTTATCACATCTTACCTATATTTAATAATAGAGTCATGAAAAAAAACTCTCAGAAACATTTGGTAATTTGGGTTTTAGTTGGATTAAATATGCTACTGTTATTATTTTTTTTTACTCAGACATAGTTGGGATAGTTAGTGCATAGTTAAATGACATTTACATGACAGCTTGGCTCCACTTTAATAAATCTCCTAAATATATGTTCCACCAGTGTGTTTGTATTTTACCTGTGAATAAACTGATCAAACTGAACTAAACTGGGGAAGAGTTGATTAAAATGATTTCGCCTTTTGTAGGAGATGACATCACATCCACAACGGAGACACTTTTAAAACACTAATATGGACTTGTTGTAAAATGGAAAATTTAACCCCTGACATGCACATTTTCAGTGTGTGTGTGTGTGTGTGTGTGTGTGTGTGGAGAACTGTGTGGTGTGTGTGTGTGTGTGTGTGTGTGTGTGTGTGTG
>JAPTYQ010000008.1:27021054-27033013 GCA_029814465.1 Ostorhinchus cyanosoma
CAGACTATGGTAAACTTATTTGTTACAATATTCAGATGAGTCTGGTGAAGAAAGCGCAAAAACACGAAGCAAACATAATACATGTGAAATATTTTGAATAATGTGAACTTGTAGAGAACTATATAGATAAAAAATATATAAAATAAATATAAAATAAATAAATGAAAGGTGTGAGGTCTGATCAACAACTAAAAAAACAATATATTGTTAAAAAGAAGGATATAAAAAAAATATAAAATAAAATAATAATCATTTCTATAAGACGTCATACAACAATAATAGTAAAAAAAAAGTTAACCTATAGTTGGAACACTGAAGAAAATTCAATAAACCAAATTACTATTTGGTTCTTGCTTAGTTCAGAAAAATAAATAAATAAATAAAAATAATTTGTATAAAGGCCTAAAGCTGAACCAGAAAGAATAACCTATCCTCATTATTTCACGAATGTCAGATATGTATTTTTTCCCTGAACAATCCTGTAATATAAATTACATTTTTACATTTACATAGGCCTATTCTTCCATTTAATACAATAGGTTATTTAAAAGCATTTGTACCACTATATGCTATGAACTATTGTATTGCTCTAAGTTTTACGATTTCATTTATTCGATTTATTCTATTCAAGTTAATGGTGAAATGCACAAAAATTTTTTTTAAAAAAATTAAAATAAAAAATAAAACAAAAGAATGTCTAAAATCGATGCCTAAAAGTGTTTAAAATGTTATCTGACATTATTTCAACAACATACATCTGTATATTTTAAACAGGCTTAGTCTATCCGTTCCTTACGAATCCATGTTTTGTGTGTATGTGTGTGTTTCTGCTTTTGTTAAACTGAAACTAATTATAATTAACATCATTGCATAGAAACACCCCCTTTACAGCGGAAGAGAGTTGCCTGATTTGCATTTTTATTTATTTATTTATTTAGGCCTGTTTTATAGTGAAAATACACAGAAAGGAAACAAAAAGAAAGACATAAATCTAATGAAACCGTTCGAGGACAATTATTAGACAAATTGTTATCAAGATACCCTCGTGCGTCTGCGCGTGCGCGTGTCGATGTTTGTTTGTGTGTTGTTTGTTTATTCGTGAGTACCAGTTTTCTGTCGAACGCAGCTGCCACACATTTCTCTGCCGCTGCGCAATTTACGCACACGGACGGACACACAGCGGTAATAAAAAGCGGTTTACGAGCCGACAATGCCCGCCATTGGCCGCTAACGGTCATGTGTGCGCGTGCAGGGCATCCCCTCTCAGGCAGTCTTCTCCTCGCGCGCTCTCGGTGTAGCCCCACAACTGCTCCTCGAGACCCGCGCGCCTCAATGAACGGTAAACACATTTTTTTCCTTTTCTTTCTCTTTCGCATTTTCCCCAAAAACTACCAGAATAAGCTTAATTTATTCGTTAAGACGCGACCCTATAATGTTACATTTATAAGTGTGGTGCTATTTGTGTGCAAACATTTAACATGAAATGTCATTTATCACGAAGAGGGGTTGAAAAAAACTTAAAAGTATGTGCGTCACTTTCTCCATTGTAGACTTTCTCTATTAATTTTTTTCTTTTCTCATTTCCAAATGTATTTATCTTCGTGTTAATGGAAATGTGAGTTTCATTTATTTGTGGATTTGTTTATTTCTTATTTTGTCTTGTTGTTCTCAGGATGCTGCAGAGGAATATGGAGTTCAGCAAACTGCTAAAGTCAGGTACCAAACGCAGATTCGACATTTTATACAAACTGAACCATGTAAATGAGAAGATTTAAAATGAATAGAAATACAGCAGTAAAATGATTAGAAATAGACTTTATTTGACCCATGAGTCCCTGAGCTTTTTCTGCTGGGAGCTTTATTTCATGTCTATAAGTTTTAAATGATGCAAAAAGAAAGTATAAAACCCTGCAAAATACATAGGAAATATGAAAAAAAATACAGCTTCATTGCCAAACATTATTAATAACACCTGCACATAACAGATTACACATGACACAATAATGCATTTGGTCATATTTTTTAAAGGCTTATACATCCATACTTAAAACTGTGTATAAGCTACTCTAGACTCTGACATGTTGTAAAGTTTACATGAATGCATTAAAGACATGATGTTTAAGGATGGGTGATGCCTACACAGGTACACCAGTACTCCCATTGTTGTTATGTGCAGTCTATGTGATACTGGGGCTTTGACAACAGGTTTAATCCAATTATATGTAACATTTTTAAATGGGTAAAAGGCCTTGGTACCCAACACAGTTTTAAAGTGTGTTAGGTAGCAAAACTGTAAAAATAACCAGTAACAGGCTAACAGTTATTTAGAGGTTAATTACATAATCAGAACATTTCTTTCCTTTTACAGTCTAGCTGTTTTGTTTTCTGACTTCATAATGCTTTGGTGAAAATGTTCTTACATATTGTTTAAAAAAAAAAAAAAAAAAAAAGCCTGAAAATGCTTTATTTATCCTGGATGGGAATGTAGAAATGGACAGATGGACAGAGGAGGACAGGAGGAATCCTCTCCTCCATTCTGCAGTTTTGTTTTCACTCTTTTTTATGGGGGCAACCTCAGTGTCAGGGGGACAAAGGGCCCCAAAGACAGTATTTTCTCTCTCTTTTTTTTTTTTTTAGAATTTTACATTTCTTTTTTTCATGAGGGCAGGCGGGGTGTGAGAGATAGCAAGAAACAAAGACAGTATTTCACTGGTGCTGCTCAGTGGAGCTCAGCTGGCATTCAGTATTTACAACCTACTGCAATGCGGCAGGGATGTATGTGTGTGTGTGTGTGTGTGTGTGTGTGTGTGTGTGTGTGTGTGTGTGTGTGTGTGTGTGTGTGTGTGTGTGTTTATGTGTCGTTGTGTGAGAGAGAGAAACAAAGAGACAAAAGGAGATGGAAAAGATAGTGACGTCAATTTAAAGTCTGAGGCAGAACCTGAGGGAATAGAATGATGAAAGTATACCATCACAGATATGGTGTCCATTCTGTTTTTCATGTTACAAATATTTGAATAAACACTTTTGTCTTTCTCTGCCCCTTCAGGATGCTGTGCAGACCTCAGATTCTGCTGGACATTTATGAAGAAGCAAACCACCACGCTTATCCTGTAAGTCACATCACTTTTAATAGATCTCTTACAACCAATATTACCATTAACATTACCCAACTTTAAAATAATAATAAGTAATAAGCAATTAATAATAATTGCTTGAGATTTTAGCTTAGATCGTTTTTGTTTTGCATGTTTTAGAATTCATTTATTTATGTTGTATGCAGGTGTCCTGCACAAATGAAAGCTTGTCTCAATGAGATGCCCTGCTTAAAGACAGAGAACAAGAAAAACAGAATTAGCATCTATGTGATAATCTGCCTGTTTTCTTTTATTAGTGAGTGAAAACACTGGAGCAGATGGCCTCTACCACCTGATACAGGTAATTCAGGAAAGAAATATGGATTAACTGACATAAAAAGCTATTAAATTATTTATCAACAGTGATTAGCACTGGGCGTGACTTCGACATGTCCTTAAGCTGACCATTTAGCCTGATTATTACAGTTAAGGATACATACACTATGATTAGTTTGATTTATTAAACATTTTGTGCCATTTAATTTTGATTCAGAAATAATGTTATTGGAAGATGAATTGCAGTTTCCAGTGTTGGCGCAGACTGTTATTATTACTATAATCCACCAGATGGCGCCAACACATAGGAAATGGTCCAAAGGGACTGAAAATAAATGCAGATGCAACTAAAAGGACCCCAAATGTACCCATGAAAGCTGCACAATTACCTATCCTACAGTTTGTATTATAGGCTACATGATGAGGAGGGTTTGTTGAATACATCATAATATATCAACTGATGGTTATATACTGCACCATCCACTCACTGATGCACCTTTTATGTGACGTTACTCATGAAACTATCACCACATCATTTTTTATGAGTCATAAGTATGGAGAATGACTGGAAGAGCTCTCTAATATCCTTTTCCTTGGTCTGCATTCTTCATTTGCTTCAGTATTAAATGGATAACGGTGCTGCGTCTCTTGTAAACACTAGATGACGCTATAGACTCAGAGATGATATCTGCAGCCCAGCAGCCGTGTATCAGACCCCAGCAGCTCTGTGGCTTTGTCATCAGTCCCGGTTCAGGTTCGGGTAAGAACACCATCATCCTCAACTTGTTGTCGAGTTCATTCAGGTCATGAGAATTTTCTTCTCCCAGTTACCTTGAATGCACCTTGGCTCGAATATAGCCTCTTCTTATCCGCTGCTGTCCTGGGGCGGGCGTGTTTGGCCTGGACCTGGTTTTATGTTATGCAGCAGCTAGGGGGCGTTATTAGGCAGAACGCCAAGCCAAAGAAGCTATAAATCACAGGTTCAAGTGGTCTGCGGTTTAAAAAAATGGCGGTGGGATATTGTTCATAAAAAGAAGGAAAAGACAACTTAATTCTATTGGACTGAAACTCATGAACATCTGTAAAGTAAAGCCTCTCTGGTACGTGGATGGATAAAGGGAAGGACGCGGGGATTCACCACTTTAAAAAAAAGAAAGAAAGAAAAGAAAAGATTTTTTTAGCCAATGCACAGAAAAAAATAAATAATTTTAGTGTGGAAAAGAATGCAACATTCTAAGTGTGTGTGACTGCTATTATTATTTTTTTTAATTATTATTATTATTACTATTGTTATTATTATTATTATTATTGCTACTACTGCTACTGTTATTATTAGGTTATTTAGGTTTTAACAGTATTTGAAGTGCCGTTTTCTATTAGATCAATTGTTTTAACACTTGTCCTCAGCAGCCGCAGAGCTGCTAAAGCAAGCAAACCGGTGTCCAGTTTGACACACCACACACACAGAGGCTTGTGCTCTGTTTTCACAGAGCTTGTTTATGGTTTTATTGCTCCCCATTTACGGAAATCAAAGCAGGAAACAAATGCTCCAAACAGCATTCCAGAAACATCCGGAAAAATGCCAAACAGCGCTCAGTCTCAGCCTGTTTGGAAGCAGAGGACTGCAGTGCAGGTCAGAAGTGGTGCCAGAAGACCAACGATTTTACGCACGAAAAATTAGTACTTTTTACGCATGCAGTATAAACCTGTTCCAACTGCAATTTCTTACAAGAACACACGTTTCCGCTGTTTAAGCATCTAAAACATGCTTGAAAAACGATTTGATAAAATACCAGAAACACAACGAAAAAAAAACAACCATTTGCTCAAAATGACCACAAATATAAAAAGGTTCAGAGACAATAGCATTACAAGAATTTTCTACGTAAAAACATCCAGAAAACGCATAATGTTCTAATTTGCAACAACACAAAACCCCTGAGATTAAAGGGCTTTTTTTCTTTGGCGCCATTATCGAATAAAGTGGCTCTTGGTGCAGGGCCTAATAATTTATGAACCCGCGTGGGAGCAGAGGAAAAAAAACTGAGCACGTGACGGTAATAAAGTGTGTTTTATTGCCGGTGGTTTGACAAGCCCCAAAATATAACTCAGAGAGAATAGCCGACAGGCGGCCAGATGGGATTGGTAGCCGATATTTGTCCGAAATCAACAGAATGCTCTTTGTGTCGACGAGAGAAACGTCGGAGAAGGTTCTGAAAATCCGGATCCACGCGCTCTAACGGGATTTTACGAAAATGAACGTTCGTGGTATAACGCGAGATCACGACACGACAAGTAAGTGAGTGCAGTTTACATATTTGGCACCGATATGAAGTTATGACTGTAAGGGGCAGGGGGGCAGATGGAAGCACAGGGTGTGGGGGGTGTTCTTCAAATTCAAGCGGTGGTCCGGGGACCCTCAAGGACCCTTACCCCTCTGGCCAAGAGATCCACCTGTGGTCCACAATCTAATTTAATTAACTTTGCATCTTTAAAAATGATTTGGACTCAAAGGGCAACCCATAATCTAAGAAACTGCAAAGAGTGATTTTCAGGGCATTATTTGCATCTTTGATTAAATTATGAATTAGTAGCGCATATTACAATTCAGAATACGATGTTAAATATGAGCCTAAAATTACCCTCTAATTTCTCATTCGATATTATAGATTTCATTGTTCGTTTTATTTTAATTTGTTTTTCCAAGTGGACAAATTAAAAACGTTTTTCACACTTAAATTGAATTCGTTTTAATTCAGATTTAAATTAAAGCTAGACAGTTTAATTTAACACTATTTTAAAGCTCCCAAAAATATTGCACTACATCTAGTTTGGAAGTAATTTCTCATATATATTTAATTTTTTTTTTCCTAAAATTGAAAGAATGGGAACTCTGTTTCAAAGAGGTCTGTTGAGGATCAGACTGTTGGTTTTTCTTCACATATATTTCAAAACGGTGTTGGATACGATACGAATCTATTCCGTGTGACTTTAGTTTTAATTTAGAATTACATTTTCTACTCGTTTAGTTGGAGCATGAAAAGTCGGTATGTGTGGTGAGTGTAACATATAAGGTCTGATAAAAATAAATGCAATAGTAATGATTTTGATTCATTTTGTAAAGATAATAATAATAATAATAACACGGTGAAATTGCTTAAAATTACTATAGTCATTAAATTTCTTTTAATATGTAATAAACTTAAACACGCAGGCGGTTTACAAGTGTTTGATTTTGGTGTGACTTTCTAATTCATCCCGTTGGACATAGATGTATTTGTGCAAATGATAAGTGCAGCACTGAGCAGTGGCGCATTTTAAATGATTTCCCACTCGGGTCGTACAGTACTGGTGGATGTTTGTGTGGATATGTAAACACACTTTGAGTTATCCAGAGTTATGGCACTGCTTGTGATGTTAAATTTTACTGCTTTCATTCTTGACACCAGGCGAACTCCTCTATAGGCTGTAAAAAGAACCGAGGAGAAAACTAGACTTAAATATATAATATATATATAAGCTAACAGCAATTTATGACAGGGAGAAAATCTGGATTATAGTCACAGCTGGGCACTTTAGATAACAGCATGACGGGGAGCAACACATCGCAACAGTGACATTAATCTGAGTTATATTCAATATATTACACTGGTGCTGCTGTATTTTCTAACCGATAAACACTGAAATACTTCATTCCAAAACATGCATCTTATTTTTTTAATTTAATATTAGGCTTGGATTTCTGTCAGTTTCTGTCTGCATTAGGATATTTAGCAGCTTTTAACCGGACAAAATGATACGGAAAAAGATTTAATTTTAAGTAATAAAAAATACAATAAAATGTGAAAAGTATAATTACATAAATAAATACAATTGTAGCATTTTATTTTACTCGTGTGTCTTATTTACAGTCCCCAAACGTGTCTTCTCCAACGGTCAGCGCGAGACGGTGTATGTGTTCCCAGGGCTGGAGGTCAGTTAATGTCTAAACCGGGTTAAAGCTGCTCTCAGCTCGGCTTTGACCCGGCAGAGGGCCGGGGGCGGAGGGGTGAGCCGGCGGTCAGCCTGTCTAAGATGAAAAAGTGAAACGACCCCCGAAAGAAAAGCCACATCTGAATGGCTTTATATCACAGACAAAATAGACCCAAGTGAATAAATATAAAAGACCAAAGGTAGAGGGTACTGGTACTGGTACTGGTACTGAGCTACAGTGGGCTCCCATTTAGGTTCGGAAAATGAAAAAGAAAAGATTACAAGCAGCTAAAACGGCCAGTGCCGCATATTGGATGTGAAAACTGGTGAATATTCGTCTCAAACTTGCTGACTTGTAATGAATTAGTCCGTGGCTCCAGTGGTCAATTGGAAATCGGTTTGAAGGTTGATGATTTTGCGCCTGTGGGAAGAATCGAGCGTGAGAAATAAAAATGAATTATTGGACAATATGTCGAGGGTTAAATCCCTTTATTTCCAACAGGTAACGGGTCCCACTTTAACCTTTAAATATCGGACTATCGACAATTTGTCTTTGCACAACAATAATCTGACCACAGAGGCAGAGAAAGAGAGACAAGATGACAGAGAGAAACCCCGTGGAACAATGGGCTCGCGACTCCCGCAGGCCGCGTGAACTCTGGATGGTCCCCAGCTCGAGCCCCTGCGTGGCCCTGTCCAGCGCGAGGACTAATGGAACGGTGAACCAGCGGTCAATGATTCTGATTGACCCTCACGCGACCTGACGGCAGCTAGGCTACATTCTTACAGAAGAATGCTCTTTCACAAACCGAAACATCTCTGAGCTGTTGTTGTTGCTTCTAAAAAGGAGTCCACCAAAGTTCAGATAGGGAAGCCCATTCAGAAGGTGTGAGCTAATGACTCCAGGTTTCAAACCCCTATTTAGTAGAAGAATTTAGGCCGGAATAATTGTGAAAAATGAAAGTTTTAGTTCAAAGTCCTTTCTACTCAAAGCATGGATCAATAGTCTTTACTGAATAGATTTTGGTGCCATTTGTATTTGGAGAACTGGACTAAAAAGCACAGTTTCATTACTCAAATCAGTGTGAAAGTGTGTGATTGATGTTTACCTCTGCTTTAAAGCAGATCTGTGCCTACTTTAAAGCCATAAGGCTTGGCTGATCCTCTCATGCAGCTTTTTTGCAACAAGTTGTTTACCTCAGTTTCCATCCTCCTCTCATTTAAATTGTGCAGACATATACAGTTAAAATCACTGCTTACCACAGCACAGAAAATAGCCCATTGCAAGAATGCACAAAATCCCAGGGACCTTGTGGTAAATGCACAGAAAATATGCACGAATTACACCTATTAGGTGGTACAAGCAAATGTGAGCAATAGCCTTAATGATGCCTTACCAAAAACATGATATGGAGAAAAACCCTAGAGAAAGACTCTTAAGTGGAGCATGGGAATGTATCTGTGGATATGCTGGATGTTATTTCAACAGTCACACAACAAAATAGTCCAGTAACAATGCCATCATTCACTGGTAAACCTGCGTTCCATTACCTCAAATTGGCTGCTTATATAAAGTCAGACTGGGTTGGAGCAGGTGGTGCCATAGCTGAGGCTGAATTACAAACATTATAAAGTAATAAGATAATTAGATAATAATATAAGATTAAGATTAAACAGTGCAGGCTCTTCCACCATAAATCTACTTCAAGAGAGTCTGAACAACAGCCAGAGTCCTCTCCAGGCCTAAATTCTGATTTTAGTCCAGTGTTAGGTCCAGTCCAGATTGTGATGTTACTCACCATCCTGATGCTGGTCACGTTTCTCCTGCAGCTGGTAGCTTGTTAACCAGCAACTGTGGCAGGTGACCAGCTGTCATTTGGCAAAAACCCTGTCCGTTTGGCACAAACAAGTGTGAAAGGCATAGATTTGGAAACGCGTAGCATTTGGAAAAGATTTGTTATCGATCGACTAAAAGGACTGTTCAGCAAACTGTAGGAAGTAGCAGAATGGATATAAATTCTGGTTTCTTTTCTGTAAAAGCAAGCAAAGGCTTTTGGCAATTCAGCAGTTTTATGTGACTGCAGTATTAGTTTATAATACTCACCACAAGATACAGATGTTCAGCAGAGAAGTCACATTCACAGTGGTTTGGGTAAATGCAAACAGTGATGTGAGTGGATTTATAAATATTTGATGATTTCACCATATTTCTAAGTGCTTAGCTTGGTGTAAGCACTAATGTACTATAAATGAATCATTGAGTGAGAGCATTTCTGGAACCAGGTAGCCAGCTCCATTTACATGGCCTTTTAATGCAGGTGGAAAAACCGGACTTTGAAACAGATTCTTTCAACAGCCATTCACTTGTCACATCTTATACCATTATGTCAAACTTTTGGCTCTATTTGCTCTGGAGGACCAGCAGTAAATCCTTCCCCACTGTGATGTAAGCTTCATGCAGATTTCCTCACCATATATCCAGTGTAGTCTGCAGTGCACTGTTGAGGGTGCTGCTCTTTAAGATGATGATTTCGCTTGCTTGCAATAATTACACTTATGAATCAAAATTAATGCTTGAGGCTTTAATGAGTTATTGATGTCAAGAAGCTACATGCTTCGGCACCATTAATAGCTTCAATAAATTACATATTGACACTGATTCATCATATGTTAAACAACAAGAACATGCACATTAGAAAAATGAAGGTGTGGGCTGAATGATGGTTTTAAGTACTGTAATTATTTTTGGGCAGAGTGTAAGTACTATGTCCTACATAAAAGAATCCAGTGAGTGAGGACACATGGGTGTAAATCTCTGTCAGCACCAAGAAGGAGTCATCAGCAGCCATCCATGAAGTGAACCTTCGCCTATATATACCCTGTAGAACCGAATGTGTGTGGAGCTGTCTCAGTCACAGATTGGGTTCTAGGGGAGTCTATGGGCGATGACTAACCATCCATCAAAATCAATGGAAGGGAATGAAGTACTGCTTTGTGTTTACTGTGCTGTTGCTTTGCCAAATGCCAAATGTCAAATGTCATGTTGTATCTAATGTTTTCACTGTATAGAAATTAGATTTGTTTTATAAGGTGGTCTATATATTTAAGGTGGTGGAGAGGTTAACTAGTCAAGTTAATCTTTGTGTGCATGCGTTGAAAATGTCTCCAAACGATAATAACATCCCTGCTCTCTGTAAAGTTCTCTGGTTGATGCAGTTGTTTGGGGAATCTAAAGAGGCGACTAAATGTACCAATAGGAACATGAACACAACAATATTAATAACTTAGATTACATGCAAGTATACCTTAGGATTTCACCTAAAACGTGGACGTGGTTCCAGTCCTCTCTGCAGAACGGCTCATCAAAACTAATGCAAGATATTAATCTGTGACTTTAAATAAACATGTCCAGTCAAAACTTCAGTAGCTTAAACTGATGTAGAAAAGGCTAACGTGAGAACACTTTTCATCCAAATTTGTTCCATATCACACAAGTGGAAATTAAATTCATGGACTGACCAAAAAGCAAGATTTAGCTACTGGACTACTTTACAGCTACTCCATCATTTTCAGCCTTTCATTAAAGGCTCTTCTTAACAAATGACTCATTAGATCAGACATATTGAGTGCATAAATTTAGTCCTGTCAACCCTGCCAAAATCTTCAGACCTATTAAACCCTGGTGTAAACTGTAGCCAAGCAGAAACGTTTTGTTCTCTTTTCTTTATTAGAGCAGGCTACTATTAGCTGATTTCGAGTTAAATAATGGGACATAGGAGTTATTAAGAGGTTTTGGCCTCTGCTTCCAAAGAGAGCAGCTGCTGCCAAAGACGAAATCCTCATGAAATCCTGAAGGATACAACACAGATTTATGACTCCTTCTTTGTCCGCAGAGATTATTTTTATAGACTTGAGCCATTTTTCATTTACGGCCTTTAATTTGTGCAGAGACAAAAATAACCAGTTATAAGGACGGAATACCCGCATCCAGCGTCCCCATTGTGCGTCTTTTTCTCCGTGTGGGGGCTTATATTTAACATATTCCTCTCTTTCACCTCTTTCGATTTCGCATTTAGCTTCATTCACTCTCATTTTTTAGCCCTTGTCGCATTTTTTTCTGTGGTCCAGCTTTGATTTAGCATCATTTTTTATGCAGAGCTGTGCATTTTCTCCTCCCTTAAACGCTGAGTTGTTGTTGGTGAAGGGGACACCTCGGGCTGACCCCTGCCTAACAAAGCCAACTACTAGTCACTGTCTGGGAACCTTTTATCCCATTCTTTTATTAGAGGCCTTTTCTGACCGGCCACGTTTTGTTGTGTGTCCTTTGACTGGCCACAAGGCCAAATATGGCCCCGCCGTCCCTCAATATGGGCCAGATTAATTTTTCAGTTCGGGCCATCTGTGTGGGGGTAAAAGTCAGTCAGCGAAAAGTCATAAATCTACAGTTTTCAATAGGTGCTATTTGTGTGGAAGGGGGTTGGGATGGGACAGTTGAAGACACAAAACAGATAGATAGATAGATAGATAGATAGATAGATAGATAGATAGATAGATAGATAGATAGATAGATAGATAGA
>JAPTYQ010000008.1:27033219-27044641 GCA_029814465.1 Ostorhinchus cyanosoma
GATAGATAGATAGATAGATAGATAGATAGATAGATAGATAGATAGATAGATAGATAGATAGATAGATAGATTTTTGATAATGGCTCTACATGTCACCAGTCTTTATTCTATCCTTAAAGTTATTTTTCAGTCTACGAACATCTAATCTTTGCCGTTTTCCTCGCCAGCACATCTTCATTAGTCCTATAATGAACATTTTTTTCCTTCAAATTATCCCATTACGTCTGACATAAACAACCTGAAGTGCTGCCTCTCATTGGTTGGCCGCAGGGTCACGTGGCCCACATGGCCGTCCGTCTATTTGACAGCCGCAGGATGGCTTGATGCCAGAGGGGGAAAAAGAGACAGAGAGAGGGGAGAGAAAGAAAAATTAGTATTCTCCTACCAGCCTCGCTATAAATCAATCATGGAGTCCTACGTGGTGAGCTGTAAATATGCTGAGCCGCAGTTCCCGCCTTGTGAGGAAGATTACAGTAATTTTAGTGACCAAGGGGGGTATTACAACAACCCCCAGGACAGTGGTAGTTATGGAGGGGGCTATCAGTCCATGCAGCCCCCTCCGCCTCCATACTCACCACAACAAACCGGCTATCAACACACTTTGCAGGGGCATCACCGGGAGGATGGAAAGGACCAGTCACAGCATCACGGGGCGACCTTCTCCGAATACACAGACACAGAAGGACCCGCTAAGGACAGGTTTACGATGGGTGACCTGCAGTGCCAGGCCTGGATGACCTGCGCAAAGCCCGCTCAGGTGCAGAGGAAAACGGCCTGCCAGGCCAAAGACAAGCCGCCCATTGTTGTCTACCCGTGGATGAAGAAAGTGCACGTCGCTCACGGTGAGACAGACCTGAGTCTGATTTCATCCATCTATTTTCACATCCTCTACATTTTATAATCGCATCTGCAGGGTTTATTATTCCTCTGTTTGTCTTTCTTTCTTTCTTTCTTTCTTTCTTTCTTTCTTTCTTTCTTTCTTTCTTTCTTTCCATTTGTATGCATCGTTTTTTGTTGTCGAGTTATTTATGATCTCAGTGAGAGTCAGGGAGAATTACAACCCCTATAAAGTTTTATGGCTCTGCCACAGCGTGAGTGTGTATGAGGGAGAGTGTGTGTGTGTGTTTATGTGTGTTTATGTGTGTGTGTGTGTGTGTGTGTGTGTGTGTGTGTGTGTGTGTGTGTGTGTGTGTGTGTGTGTGTTTCCACGCATGCACAGGTTTTGTGCTTGGATGTGCAACGCTGCAAAAACATAAAAGTAAAAATTGTTTCTTGGACAAACTCCCAGCAAACCACAAATGAAATGATCAACACAAACTCACTTGGTAATAACTGCTAGAATATTCGATAAGGTTTTATAGTGCATTAATCCAGCTGCCTAATTTCCTAGGTTACTGAAATATTATTAACTAAAAAAATCTAAATAAAATATAATGCATCAGATGTCATTTGACTGATTTCCATCTCATTTCTCCCTCCTCATTTCTCCATCCTTCAGTTAATCCCAACCACGTGGGTCCGGAGCCCAAACGGCTGAGGACGGCCTACACGCGCCAGCAGGTTCTGGAGCTCGAGAAGGAGTTCCACTTTAGCCGTTACCTCACGCGCCGCCGCCGGGTTGAGGTGGCTCACGCGCTGTGCCTGTCCGAGCGGCAGGTGAAGGTATGGTTTCAGAACCGGCGCATGCGCTGGAAGAAGGACAACAAGCTGCCAAACACCAAAGGAAGGAAGAGCAAGAAAACAACGGAGAGCGACAGCGACAAGGCGGTCATATCTGTGTGAAAAATAAAAAGCAGACAGTGAAGGAGCGGAGGTTGGCGTCAGAAGCAGCACCTTCCACCGAACTGATATTTTTAACGGATCCGAGGTGTCTGCACTTCTGAAATATTCCAAGACTGCTTTGAAAACTATAGACTATCCGTGTATAAGCCTGATCTTCAGAAGTCATCCATGTAACCTATTTTTCATTATATCTGAGCTTTTATTTTGCCTTTTTACACCTTCTTGTTATATAGCCTTGCGGTTTGCATCGAATTAATTTCCATATTTAATGAATTGATGAATGTCTTACATTTTTGAGGGTTGCAGATCACCTGACACGAATCTGTTGATATTAAATGAATTGCTTCATATTTATACAGCCGATATTAAGGGCGCAAAAGCATGGTTCCTATAGTTGCAGTCGTGCCAAACTCTCCCGTATGTGTCTTTTGGAGAAAACAGGGTTTTATTTCTACAGGGTAAACATAATACAGGGTTTTATATGAACTACCTAAAACCTGAAACAGAATAATTTATGTACATGCACATTTCAGAATGTTTTTCTTTTTCCACAAACTGCTTAAGACAACACAACTTAACGACCTGAAACACCAAATTGTGGGCGGCTGGCGTGCAGAGAAGCTGCACACAGAATGTTTAGATTTTATGTTACATCTAAAAAACAAAAAAAAAAACAAAAAAAAAAAACAATGCATATATAGTAGGACATGTAGCCATATTCTGCAGAATTTATTTTCTGCGTAAAGGTCAAAGAACTTTTCAGTAATGTAAGGAGATCGTCCTACATTTTTACGCACGAAGGAAAAATTATGAAGGACTTATTTAAGCGGCCAAATTTGAGATACACGTTTTTTCTACATAACACCAATTGTAAATTCAACTTATTTTCTCAGGGTTACAGGGTTTTAATGAACATAACTTCCTTAAGCGTGTAAGTTTGTTGCTGTTTTGTTAAGCACCGAGAGCTTTAAAATTCTCTCTGAAATATGTTGCTTTAAAACACTTCACTCTTTGATTCCAGTTTAATATGCTATTGATTTTTTATTAGTCTACCTAAGTACTTATTTTTTATTTGTATTTGTATTTGTATTATTTAGAAGCATATTTTATTCTTTGTAGTAAGCATCATCTCTGTGTGTTCCTTTTTGAGAAAAAAATTTATATGTGAAAATGTTTTTGATAAAATACTTAGCTGATAAAAGATAAAATAAAAAAAAAATTCACGGGAATATGATTATCGTCTTTTTTCGACTGTTGTTACCATAGATGTGAATGAAAGGTGGATGAATGGTTTGGCTGTTTGTTTGGTGGATGGTGACTGGATGCTGAACTATGAGGGAAGTGACGTCGAGTTACTCAGATAAAGAAATATCGCCCATATTTCTTTTTCATATTAATACAGAAACGCTATTCATTTAATCATAATGTGTTGATCGATCATGATTTTTAAACACGATTTGCTTCGAAAAGGAAAAAATCCATTTTTCGCGTTTAGCTGGAGCGGACATCCCTTCCATAATAGATATTTGTTTCAGTCATAATTTACCGCTGCGTCAGGTCATTTGAGGGAAGGCAAGACGAATACTCCGTGATGTCTCCACGCTTTTTACATGTGACGATTTTCTCCCGTGGGGGGGCTTTAAATGCCTTAAATCTGATCCAAATAAGTCCTGCAGATAAACGGGAAACCTTAACCTCTCCTCCTTTAAATCATTAAAGACACGTCTGAAACAGACACACACTGTGGTGTTTAAAGGGGATAGGCCTCAAACTAACCCCTAAAAGAATATAAATATGCCGCATTAGATCATAGCAGGGCGAAATTTAACGTTTTGATGCCGATAATCTGTTGGATACCCCTCAGTTATTGTCCTCTTTGCGCTTTTACGCACGGTTTACGCACAGCGCAGTGGATCTTTGTCGGATATGTTTACTGACAAAACATCCCACACACACTTCTTTGGGAGTACGTGTTTGTGAGAGAGCATATGTGTAGTGGGATGTAAAAGGAAATGAGCGCCGAGAGCCATTAATTGGTGGCTTCCGTTGGAGATGCGGTTGAAAGCAGAGATGGGAATGACACGAACAAGCCTGGGATATCTATCACAGGCTGCAGATCCACAACAAAGCTGAGCAGACACATGACCAAATACACGAGGAAATTTGAACTCCTGCAATCTGGGAAAACAGATTAATGTTTTTGCACGTTTTAATTTAACGTGGGAAAGAAAGCAGTGGATGAATAAAAGCAATCGACTGCATTTTGATAAAGTAAATGTGCTAAATGATCATAAATAGTCTGTAGTCTGCAGGCTTGTTTTGGTAGGCACTGAAACATTTATATTCTCTGTGTTAGGGGTATCCAAACCTGATCCTCGAGGGCCAGTATCCTGTATGTTTTAGATATTTCCCTCTTCCAACACACCTGGTTCAATTAATGATCAGCTTCGAATCATGAAGCTCTGCAGAAACCTGATAACGATGTAATGGCTTCCAGGTGTGATGGAACAGGGAAACATCTAAAACATAGAGGATACCGGCCCTAGAGGACCAGAGCTGGAGACCCCTGGTCTATACAATGACAGTATGTGTGGCTGTCTACTGTTTCTCCCAACACAAACACTCTCCGGATGTGGTGAAGCAGGTAGGCCCTCATCAGGATATACACGGTACTGCAGTCTGCTGGACAAACAAACCAACCTATGATAAATAGCTAACGTAGTAATTATGGGACCAAAATAGAGAAAAGTCAATATTTGTCATACATTTTAGACATCATGGTAAGTGGAAGAAAGAATCTGGTAGAAGAGTATTAATAAATATACGAGACGTATTACATTAATGACAAGAAAAACAAACAAAAATTCTTGATAACAGGTTACATACAGTATCTTAGGAACGTTTGAAGAAAAAAATAAAACAAAACATAGAAACGGTTAATAAGCTATTCCAAGACCAAAATATGGAAAGGTCACGTTGAGATGCTGCTATTAAAAAAAAAAAAAAATTATGATAATAATAATAATAATAATAATAATATATTATATTATACCATGTATTATTATAAATTAATTAATAGGAGTTGTAATAATTATAAACTACTGAAAGGTTTGTGAATTACACGAATAAAGTCTTCATCTCTGGTTTTTTCTACAGTTGGTTTAAGCTACAGACAACAGACAAAACAACAAATACGAGTGACAGCAATCTTTTACCACTATCTTTTTAAGACATACATTTTAATCAGCTTTTAAACGGTTCCATGAGTAATTTTCTGCTTTTTTTGGGACATGTTTAGGCATTTTACTCGCCTTTTGCTATGACTTACAGTGTCCTTATCCTCCCGTGTATGTTATGTAATTTAAATCTAATGCTATTTGGTGAATTCTGAGTATTTCCGCTTAATCTAAAGCCAGGTACCGCTTTTCCCCTCTAAATAATCTGATCGAAGCCTACAGTTTATCAAAGCCTCCCTTGCATTAATAATGTTTCCCACTGCGGCAGCCCGCCCCCCACCGTAGACACAAAGAGGAACCAAGGACTGGAGCAGCATTTGTTTCTTTCCGGACAGTAATTCGGCACGGACCAGTCAGTGTCTTGTACAGAACAAGCACTTGCCCTTAAACTTGCCTTCACTGTTATTGGCGTAAATCCGTCAAATAATTTCTAGGGACTATAAAGGATATTACAACAGCACCATGTCTCTGCCCGCGGAGGCTTTCATGTCGCAGATAGCAGGTAATGTGATGACTTTGCTTAGTGCTTATCTTATTAAATGACGAACTTGAAACCACCTAATGTTTTCAGTGCGTATCTAAATTAACCACCGTCGTTTAACAAAGCCGAACTCAACTATACCTGTCTCAATAACTGTCAGTTTTTTGCCTTATTGTTTTTTGTTAGCTTAGCTCGCACTGACACAACAGTCATGTATCCTTGTGTTTAACTGTAGGATCCATTATTCATAAAGCTAAAATAAAATTAACAACAGCGCCGTTTATTAAATACTTCGTGGAATAAAAACAGAAAGGGTGACAATGTTTAGTCACGAAAGTCTGTCAGGGGCTTTCATATTGCAAACAGTTGTGTTTCTGACTACAAAAAGTAGGATTTATGTAAACATTGCGCTTAAATTAAACCTAACAAGCCATGTCAAATCCAAGATGGCGGCTACCGTCTTCCTCGCTTGTGTCGGCTGTGGCTCAGAGGTGTTCCGCTCTCGGTTTCCCCCTGGAGGTAGAGAGCGATACAGCAACAAAACCTATATAAATGCATAGCAGATCGTTGACTTCCGTCTTGGAGCCGTTAGTGGCAGCATCCAGCCTTTCGAGCTAGTAAGCGAAGAAGAAATACGAGCCATCTTGCATCCTGCTCAGCGAAAAAGTGAATGAATTGCTTGTAGAAAAGTCGCAATTGTGTCTTTTTATGAATGCGAGAGATGTAAGTGACCCCCCCTGAACTGTAGATGGAAGGTAGAGCCATCATGTCAAAGTTTCATATCCTCAAAATGGGCCAGAGATAGAGCTTCGGACCCTGTAAATGACTAAAATGTGCCCGTGTCAAGGGTAAGATATAGCAGTGTGTAGTGTCAGTGCTGCTATGGGGGCGTGTCTGCCAGCTACTATGTGACTAAGAATAAAACCATGCATTTACATGTGTATGTAACAAATAACTTAATTAAACATCAGTGGTTAATGTAGATCAATGATAAAGAGTATAAAATAAAAGCTCTGTGACGTAAGAATGTCCTTCATTGTTGTGTGTCTGTTTTTGACTGTGACAGCTGCTGAGCCTTGGCCTGAAAATGCAACCTTGTACCAACCGCTGAAGGGTAAGACTGTGTTTGTCTGACAGGGAGACACATTTACTGTATGAATACTTCTGGAACACCTGTAGATAGTGAATATTCCACTGGTGTTCTTTTTGCAGAGGATCAGATTCTGCTGTCAGACTGTGCCTCGTCTCTCGCTGTCCAGGTAAAGCTGTGTGTGTGTGTTTGTGCTGGTTTGTGTGCATGTGTTTGAGGCTGATGGGGGAATTTTTAGTTCCATCTGACCGTGTTCCTGGTTTGTTCTGGGCAGGCCTACCTCAGGATGTGTGGTCTACCAGTGCAGGTGGTTTGCAGAGTGAATGCTGAATACATGTCACCTTCTGGTGAGTTCACATGCTGCTCAGGCAAATTGACCACTTTGATAAACACGAAAGTGATCCCTAAATCTCAAATATTAAGTTTGGATATTTATTATATACGGTATTCATTATAGTTAAAGTTTTCAGACCCTTACATTCCTATATCATTACATGTATTAAAATCTTGTTTTTTTGTTTATTATTTATGTCAGTATTGGTCATTTTTGGTTCAAGTTTTTCTATGTGTATTTTCTTCTTCTAGGTAAAATTCCCTTTATCCACGTAGGAAACCAGGTCGTGTCAGAGCTGGGACCAATAGTACAATTCACTAAAGCTAAGGTGATTAAGATGAAAAACACACACATACACAGAGCTACTAAAGTTAAAACAGCTCACATGGTTTCTGCGGGTCATTAAAAAGCATTCAAAGTCATTGAATATATTTTATGAAAAGTAAGGCCTTAAATGACATTAAAAAACATTAAATTTGATGTCCAGAGGCATTAAATTAAATACACTTGATGGAAAAAGCATTGTTATTCCTGATTTATTTTGATTATATAAACATTAAATAATTTTGATCATAAGTATAGTGTAATGATTGACAGGCAGAACCCTTTAATTGATTATTGTTCACAGCCAGTGCATGAAGTCACAACACTGGATGCTTGGAATGCAACGTGCTGTGAGCATGCTCATGCTGTGGTGAAAGAGTGGAGGGAATATTAGTAAATGTAGGTAAAATGGGAAAATGCAAGTTTCAGCATAAGTGATTGGAGGAGGAACTATTCAGAACCTGGTTAAAACCTGTTGACGGTAAACTGTCATGTATATATAAAAATATCTATAGAACTGTATCCGCAGTTGGACACGGGCATTACATTTGTTTAAAGTGGCATTAAAAAAAGACAACAAAAAGCATTAAATTAGACTCGCTGATACCTGCAGAAACTCTAGCTCAGTTTCATGTTATTAAAATGAAGTTACCTGTTGTGTTTAATTAGGAATTATTTTGTGATTTATTTTGATATTTTTCAGATTTGGCTGAAAGTAAAAAATAAACGTGTATTTGTGTGTTTCAGGGTCATTCTTTGAGCGAAGCCTTAGATGATGTTCAGAGAGCTGAAATGAAGGCCTACATGGAGCTGGTCAACAACATGTTGCTTACTGCAGAGGTAACACACAGGTTCTCGATCATCACATCAGTTACACACATGGAAGTCTATTTACAGATGATTAAAATCGTCTCTTCTCTATAGTTGTACATCCAGTGGTGTGATGACGCCACTGCTACTGAGGTGTGTATACAAGCCTTTTTTTTTTTTTTTTTTTTTTTACACATTTAATAGTCTTTTTATTGCCTCCTTGTCACATGCTTGTATTTTGTGTAGATCTCTCGTCCCAGATACAGCAGTCCCTACTCGTGGCCTCTCAGCAGCATCCTGGCCTATCAGAAGCAGTGGGAGGTTCGTAGGAAGATGAACGCCATCGGCTGGGGAGGAAAGACTTTGGAACAGGTGAGCAAATACATGCAGGTCATACCACCGCACAACTCAGGTCATGGATTTTCTGTAAGCAACCATCCCTAAACGTCATCATTATGTGCATTTCATATTTATAATAGAATAGATCTTTATTGTCAATGTTACAGGAACAATGAAAAATCAGTTTAGCAGCTCTGTTCTATTTAGCAGCAAAAACACATACTGCAAAAATGACTGTATAAAAATATCACACAAAATAATAAAGAAAAATGTAGGCATGTGCAAAAGTTCCAGAATAAAATATTAAATACACATATGCTTCTAAAGTACTACGATAATGACTGAAATATACAAAAGCTTACTCTATACTACAGATGAATGATATGTACAATAAATAAGGATATGTTCAGGTAATATCGGATATGTACAAGGTAGATTAATCACTGGATTTTATTATAATATGAACATCTAAGAAACTGCAACAAATATTCATGTAAGTAATGAGTTGAAAATAATAATCAGAATCAGGATACTTTATTAATTTGTGTGTTACAGTTGCTCCATTCAAGTCTAATAAAAAGGAGCTGGAGAGAAAGAAATAGAAATACCAAATATACTTATTAAATCACTCTATTCAAACACAATTACAACAGCAATTTTACAATATGTATTAGACAGTATATACTCAATATGATTATTAAAGATATATACATAAATAAGTGTGTGAAAATGGTTGTGTTATTAAAATGATGTGGTTATTATGAGGAGTTAAACAGTCTGATGGTCACAGGCAGGAATGATTCCCTGTGTAGTTCAGTGGTGCGTTTGAGTGGAATCAGTCTTTCACTGAATGTGCTTCTGTGACTGACGTCGTGGAGTGGGTGAGTGGAATTGTCCGGTATTGTCCTGATCTTGGACAACATTCACCTCACTGACAATAATAAACATGTAGTGAATAACAAAAGAATTGCATGTAGGAGTATAGAAAGATTTATGGCTAGAATTTTGAACTTGTTTTCAGTTTTGTGGAATCCCCTCCTCAAACGGTTAGTGGTGCATTCAGGGACATTTATGGGCCTCAGTATGTTACAGCTGTCAAGTTATCAGCCAATCGCCCGCTTACACACACCTCCCATAAGGCCTGTCATGTTAAAATGTTACCATATTAGCATTTAACGGTTTGTGTAATTGGCTTAACTTGCCAAAAGCACTTCCATCAGTGCATTATTCTTTTATTATTCTTCCAGTTGCTCAATATAAATCATTTTTGTTTACCTGAATGAAGACTCTTTAGTGCTCCCAAACAAGTATCTTCTCTAATTTCCACTTGACTGCATCAGATTTTGATTCTACTAGATCGAGAAGATACTTGACTCTTCATCTGGATACACATCTGGATAAATGTAACTTAGAAGCAAAAACAGATTGTGGATGTATTTTTTTCCAGCCTAATTTTGAGACTTCATGGGAAAATGTCATCATGTGTCCATCAGATCATCATCATAACAACTTTTTTTGTTTTCATAATATAATAATGTAGATCTTTAGGATGGTTTTAAGGTCCCATGAGATTAATAGAAGTTTTAACGTTTACTTTTTTGTCATAAGGTGAGCCCATGGGAGGTGTTGTTCAACGTGGACAAAAGCACAATAATAAGTGTTTGTTTTGTGTGTTTCAGGTCTATGAGGATGTGAGTCAGTGCTGCCAGGCGCTCTCCCAGAGGCTCGGAACTCAACCCTACTTCTTTAATAAACAGTACGTATTTATGCACAAGTGTGTTATTTTTTTTCTGTCAGCAGTGGGACACACTAGTGGACTCACAGTGTGGGGATTTGTACAAATGTAGTTTTTTGGTTTGACTTCACAGATTTTCAGTCAAAGCCTTTGACAGCAGTTAGAAAAAGAATTAAATAACAAATTTAATGGAACACAATAAACAATTCAAAATTAAAGTGAAGGTTTATTTAGATGTTAAGCTAGTATTTTATAAACACAACATCTGAAATATATATTAGTATTACTGTAAAAATATTGGTTAAAAATTTTTATTCATTATAGCAGAAAATAATTCTTTAAAATATCAGTGAATTTTCATAAGAGCTTCTGTGTTAATGGTCAAATAAAAGTACTTTACTGGACCTAATGTATGTGACATTTAAGGGCTGAGATTCTAAGACTTACTTCATAACTAAAACAATAAGTTGTTACAGCGTCTTTTTCAAAATACATTTCAACTCCTTTCAGATTTCAAGCGCTGCTACAAGAAGTGTATTTAATATGTATGTCAGTGCATTTAGGATTTTTTGGTGTAAATATGTGATAAATGAATCGCCCTGATCTTGTGATTGTCATCTGGAGTTTATATTTGTATTTGTGAGTTCTATAAACGTATAAAGCATTTTATTGTTTCTGAACATTACCTAATTCTTTTCTTCTATTCTTTGTTTTTTTTTGTGCATTCATTCAGCTTTTAAACCAAAGGCTCCTGTGGCGCCACCTTGTGGTGTAAAGATTTAACATTCATTCAAAACAGCACAAAACCCTTTTTTCCCTAAAGATGTGTTGATTATGAAATTCTGGAAATGGGTTCAGCCGCCATCCGATCTTATTTTGTGTTTTGTTTAATTTTTCGTTGTTAATTATGTCCCATTAGTTTCAAGAAACAAAGAAATCATTGATATTAAAAAAAAAATAAATAACTGAACTCTTTTACAATCGTTCAGGTCTACATCACACTGCCTTTGTATGAGCACAAATTCATGCAGATTTAAAAGCTTTTTATAACTATTAACTATAATTATTAACAGCTTTTAATACAGCACATCAGACAAACATCCTTTTGGCTCATAGTGATATTTGGCCACAATTATTATGATCTCAGTTGTCCTCATTTCCAGAGAACATTCAGTGTATATTGTGTATTTTCTGTCTGTATCAGTACATTAGTTAATTTCTGTGTGTGTGTGTGTGTGTGTGTGTGTGTGTGTGTGTGTGTGTGTGTGTGTGTGTGTCAGACACACACAGA
>JAPTYQ010000008.1:27135086-27146169 GCA_029814465.1 Ostorhinchus cyanosoma
CAGTTCTTCCTCTCCATGATATTCATTGATATGGAAAACATGGAATTTCTAAACTGAATATCTTTCAAGTTATCACAGGCGCCGGCGGTCGGACCAAAACCATAATATCCCCGAAACTCTATTCAATATTATAAATAGTGCAAAAAGTAACCTGTAAACTAATGTTGTCAGTAAATGTACAATAGGATTTCTAAAGGCAGTGTCAGGCTTGGAGGTTCATTCTTATTTTCAGTCGCCTGTTTGACTTACTTGACGTACTTTGTGACCACAGGGACGTACGACCTGGAGGTTCCAGAGGACCACAAGCAGAATGAGAAAATCGGCACTCTGCAAGTGGAGGACAAAGACCTGATCCAGAACAAAGAACCCATCTTCTCTATTCCCAACGAGAATCACAAGATGTTCAGTATTGAACCCAGCGCTAACAAGGACGGAAACCTAATGCTCAAACAGGTAAGTCACATGATCATATTTTGTCACATTTTTCCCTTTGATTTTATTGTATTTTTGCATTTTATTACCCCGCCCCCCAAAAGGGGAGGCAGGGGTCTTATATTTGGCTTGGTTTGTTTGTTTATTAACACTCTAGCAGCAAAACTATTGGGTTTATAGATTGCCTGTGACCCAGATTAGATCTGATTACATTTTGGGAAAAGTAGGTTGAAGTTAAAACAATTTTTTATGAATTTTTAAAATCTTTTTTTTCTCCATTCACTTATAATGGGTGAAATTTCAAATGTCTATAAAACATCAATTTTGATTCAAACTTTACTTTACTTTAAACTTGGCACATATATAGAGGCAATTGATATACTGACATCAGCACATGTATAGACATGATGTCATCATCTGAATTGATGCCAAAATAAGCTACAATACATACAAGGGGCGGGGTTTGTTGTACCTGGCACCACCTCTTACCACTGTATTGTTTGCTTTAGGTGGAATCTAGATCTGTTTGATTTGATTGGAGACATTTGTGAAATCATTATGCCTCCACTGTTCAGCCATTTCTAGTATCTGTCTTAGTGAATTGATGATACCTCAGCTTGTCGTCATGCTAGTGAACGCAATATGACAAATACATTATATAGAAGCATATTCCTGCCTATCAAGTAAAAGAAAAACACATTAGTGTCATGTAACAAGAAAAAAGTGTAATTTTAGAACAAGATATTTTCATTTACAACATGCAAATTTAGGACATTATAATAGGAATGTTTTTGAATTATATCAGTATAAACTATGCAACAACATGAAATGTGTAACGCAATGTTAAGCACGTAACGTAATTTAATACTAAACCAGTGTGTAAAATGTAAAACTTTCACATTCTGTATAAAAGAGGTGACAAGTCAACATGTTCTTTAGTGCTGTAGAAGTAGAAATGATTCTATTAAAAATAGACTAGAGGTATTGATTCAACTTCTTTTCTGCAGTAAAAATGAAAGGAACAGGCTTTCAAATGTAAAGTATAAAATCACAAGTAGGTCTATGAAGGACGTTTCTGTTCAGAGTTCATTGAGCTCATCATATGAATATAATATAAACTCTATTAAAGCATTCTAACTAAAAGAATACACGTGAAATAATGAACAGTAACTTTTTCCAGCAACAGAATGAAACATCATGACCCTTGTGTGCACTGTTCAATAACTTAAAGCACCGTCTATGTGTCATTACTTCTATGTATTACTATTTCATCTATTTAAGCTGTGATGACCGTGATGATATGAAGACATTCAATGATGAAAATGAGAGCAAACAATAATTGTAAAAGCCAAAATGTGTCACTTAAGTACGTAAGCACAGCAACAAATGGTTGTCCTTAGTTACTTTTTTGCTACTTCAATGTGTGATAGTAGGATAAATGTAATGTTACAACAAGAAACATTTCTTCTAACATTACATCATGTGAACCTAACATGAAAATAATCTTGTTCTCATCATGTTACGATAAGATAAAATATAGTTTATTGATCTCCCAAGGGGGAAATTCAAATTTACAGCAGCACAAGACAATAGGAGAAGATAGAAAAAAAACATTTAAATTATTAAAGTGACTAAAAATGGCATAAATAGTAATAATACTAATAAAAATAATCACGTAAAGAGTGTGCGGTAGGTGATATTACCAAGTGCGTACGTGAATGACATTAACAGATGCAAAAGTCTGTCGAGAGCAGGATGTAGTTTAAGCCGAGCTGCTGTTACATGTTACATCAGAAAATGAACATTTTTCGAGTGGGAGACTTTGTGCAGGATGACAATGAAAAGCTGTCTAAAAAAACACCATTCAGACTCTGGAATCACAGGCTCCTTCTGGTTCAAAGTGATATTTATACTTGGAGGCCCGGCAGGTTTGCTTCACTGGATTGTGGCGTTTAGATAAAGTATTTAGGACATCAGAGAGCTGAAAATGTATTCTAATGAAATGAGCCCTGTAATAGCTTGTACCCACGCTGGCCTCAAATCGAATCACACCACAATCTCCTCGCTGCTCGGCTCTCCCCTCAGCTCTGCAGCCCTTCTCATCTTCCTCACCGGCTGTGTTTACATGTTCAGAGTAAGCCGGCTATCGGACACACCGCGGTTAAGGTCTTATTCTTGTTAAGCTGTTTACACATGCCTTTGATAGCCTGCGACTGAGTATCCCTGTTACCATGAATAATCCAGTTAACAGAATATTCCTGTCTACCTGTGGTGTCCCATCCATAGATAAAAATGTGCTGCAAGAAAGAAAACGTTTATCTGAACGGGGCTTCCTTCAGTGCAGGGTAAAGAAATGGTAATCCCAGCAGAAACGTGACAGTGAACGCTGCTCGCTGCTGTATATTTGTTAACATGAAAGTGTAAATACAACACTAAAAAAAAAAAAAAAAGAATTTGAACAGATGGCGAAGACGTGAAAAGAACAAACTACTTCTGCGCCGTGGTCACATGTTTCAAATTCGAGGTGTTTCTTCCTTTGCGGTGGTAGGCGCTTTAGCGGGATGTTAGTTGGAGATGAGCTGTGACATTTAGAGCCTTTTTACACCTGGCATCAACAGATGTCCTCAGTGAACAGACAGGTGTAAATGCACTGGAAACACACTGACGCCAAGTGCAAAGTGCACTGTGTTTTGGAGAGACTGAAGACTATTGTCAGGTTCAAATATTAAACAAGCAGCGTTTTCATTGATATAAAGTAGGAATCTGAGAGCAGTTTAGTTATTCCTGTACATTTTGAAACTATTTCATTACAGTTTAAATAGTTGTTTCATTTTGAGGGTTTGCTTTTGCTTGCATTTATTACTGAAAAGGGTAGAAAAGAATGTATCATGAAAATATCGTGCAAAGCTTTTTTACCAATAAAGATCCAGTGCTGCTTTTGTGTCAGTTCCCAAATAAATTATTCTCTATATTTAACCTTTATTAAGTGATTTATCTCCATTGATCATGTATTTTTCTCATATTTAACTGACTGATAATGTAGAGGTTCATAAAAGCTCAGATTAAAGGGAAGAGTTATTATATCAAAAACGGAGAAAACTAAAAAAAAAAGTGAGTTTTTCAGCAAAAATGTAAAAAACTGAACATAAAAACATGTGTTTCCATCCACTGTCATTGATCCAACTCTATGGGTTTTACTGGTGAATCAATGTTGTAGAAGATGATAGTGTTTCCATGGTAACTACTAACTACAGAGCCTCTGAACGTCCAAATCGGTCATATCTGATGACCATGAAAAGATGACAAACTGCATTTTGCACCAATTATTTACATGTATGGATAAAATAAGTGGATCAACAGGTATTAAACAGTTTGGATCAGTAGATGGTTTTGGTTTTTATGGGTTAAACAGACTTTTACTGCAGTTCTATTGTATGTAGTTGTTGTTTTTTCTATCCTATATTTGCATTTCAGTATTTCCTCCTCTGGTTCCTCTCATTATAACCTTAAATCAGACCATTCCAGAAAAGCCGAATCCATTTTTGTCATGTTTGAAATGAAGCTAACCTACAACTTAAAGTACCGTTTGCAGAAGTCATTATAAAAAATGCAACAGATGTCAGTGCACATCTAAAAGAAGGAGGTCTGTTGTCTTCTGTTTTCTGTCTCAGCGCATTTTAATCTTTAAATCTATCTTTCTCCATGAATCTTTGGGGGATTCATGAGTGCTCTGCCAAAAATCACTATGGGAACATGATTATTTGTACAGAGCCGATTCAACGCTGGGAAGAACTCAAATGAGACATCTGTTTTCAAAGTGAAAGCAAAGTCTGATTAAATCTGCACTGATGGTGACTTGTTTTTGATGGATTTTCTTCTCACCTCTCTCTGGTGTTCGCAGCCTTTGGACTATGAGACCAGGAGCAGCTACACATTCACTGTCACAGTGCGAGAGAACCTGAAAAACCTGCGATTTCCTGCTGACAATGCCAACAGCGCTCTGCTCTCAGCTCTGGTAAATACAACACATTTGTACACAGACGTTACAACTGAGACGTTCATTAGTTTGTATCAAAGGGGTTTTTTTATTTTTGTAACACTTGACATTAAACGTCACTAATGAGATGGTAATAAATGGTTCATTAAAACATATTGATAAAGCAATGCAATGTAATGGTTCCCAACCTTTTTTGGCTCGTGACCCCCATTTTAACACTGCTGATGATGCCCCCCCCCCTCCTTATAGTATATTTATAGTTTCATCCTCCTCCTGTTGTTGTATCGCTGCTGTCACACTGACGACAACAACTTACCCTCAGCCAGTTTTACACCTGCAGCAGAAAGTACGAGCAGCCGAACCGAGCCAAGCCGTGCTAAGACCAGCTGATATCAGCAGCAACCGTTACAATTTTCAATACCGTATGAAAGGCTTAAAACTGTATTTTGATGAAAATTGTCGCCTTCAAGTTATGGCTCGAGACATTAGCGTTGGACTCATATGATACTAGCCTGCAAGTTACAGTTTTTAATATAAAAGATCTGTAACCTCTGTCTGTTGGGTTCATTATCAACACTGAGAAGCATCTAAAAAACAAACATATTCAAGTCAGGAAATTAATACAAATGAGATAGAATAGTCTGATTACAAGCACTATGAATAAAATGATCAAATTATCATACAGTCGGCATTACTGATTGTACAAAGGGCAAAATTATCACACAGACATAATTGCCCATCTGGGAATATGAGTGAATAAACAGATGCCTCCCACAGACGCCAACACAAACTTAAATATTGACCCTTTAATTATCACATTTCCTTGGGATAACATTTTTAATTGTAAATTGTCCAAGGTGCGTTTCAGTTATTCTCAATGGATTTAATTTGACAGGTCAACATTAAAGTCCTGGATGTGGACGAGCCTCCTGTCTTTTCTCAGCCCATCTACACCTTCACCGTGGTGGAAGAAAGGCTCGTGAACAACATCGGAACAATCACAGCCAGAGATCCTGACAAAGCCAACAAGAGCATTCGGTACGATAACAATCAGACTCAGGAAATAAAGTAGGTTGTTACTCATCTGGATTAATGGCTAATTGCTCCTTCTCTTTAGGTACTCCATCTTGGATAAGGACTGTCCCATCGCTATCAACCCTGTCACGGGTCAGCTGTCCACCCTGAGGATGCTGGACCGAGAGCTGGAGGCCACACACATGTTTCAAGTTAAGGCGCAGGAGGAGCCAAGTGGTACGTCACTCAGAAGAATCGCAGCGCTTTATTAAACAATAGATCTTCACATGTAAATTAAAGCCATCTGTTTTCCTTTAACAACTACAACGTGTTCCGCCGAGCTCCTCTGGATTTATTGAGAAATGGGAGGGTAACACATTAACAGGGATTTTTATAGATTTATTATGCTGCCACAACACCTGGTCAACCCACACATGACGGAGAGAGTGAGCATGAAAATGACATTACTGTGTCTCTTTGTTCACTTGCAGCTTCCAAACCAAACTATATATTTTTAGATGAGCAGCACACGTGATTCAATGATCTATTTTAGTGTCTTGTCATGATGTTTAAGGAACTCAACGGTCCTCTGAGCGACTTGACAAGGTCCTTAATATACAGTACATACACGCTGCTAAAGATAGTCTCAAAAATATCAGTTCAGGAGACAAAAAGAGGTAAAAAGAACACCGGTGATGTAAAGTAAATGTAAAAGCTGAAAAAAACAACAGCCATGCCAAACAAACAGCTCATGAACAAAGGAACATTTCAGTCACTCGACCTTAATCGGTCCTAGCAGAGATAGACACCTTAAACACTGGTGTGATCATCTGTGTCACATCTGCCTGTTAATGATATTGAAAGACAAGCTGTGGGAGTCAAAAATAAAAACCACCTGATCCACCAAAAAAAAAAAAAAAAAAACTACCTGAAACTCAGAAGGTGAAAAATTTCTGAAAGTGTTGATCAAATCCCATGGTAGTAGATGTGCTGTCCTTATACTAATGTTCCAACGTTTCTCTCTTAACGGATTTGTTCATCTTGCCTTGATAATTTTCACACCTCATCTCTACATTTGACTATATTTCATCCCACACATAATTAAGACATTTAAAGCCAGTGTTGCCAAGTTACAAAATCAACACCTGCAAAAATCATCCACGTGTCAGTAATCATGTTCTATTATCTCTTCTGTGTAGGTTTGGAGTCATTCGTCAAAGTTGACATTATAGTTCAGGACATAAATGACAACAAGCCTGAACTTGCAGCTGACGATATATTTGTCTGTGAGAATGACGCTACTAACACGGTAAGACACACTCTTATATATTTACAGCACACTACACTGTTTGGTGCTTTCATTTTATTTCAATCATTTTATCAGAATATTTGAACAAGTAGTGCATTTACTGTATGTTTGTATTTTCCAAAGCCATATATATATATATGTGTGTGTGTGTGTGTGTGTGTGTGTGTGTATCTGGAAACCGGGGTGGAATTTGGACATAGCAGACATAGTGATGTAATCAACCTGGGCTTACGAAAACCACCCTGCAGTATCTTAACATGCAAATAATCTTCTCTGCCCATGAAAAATAAATAAAGAAATGAACTGCAATAAGTGTGTAAAGTTTATTTATCCCAAGAGCTGAGCAAACCATGCAAACACACACAGAAACACACACAGAAACACACACATTAGTGCATGTTATTGGCCCTGCAGGAGCAGAAGTCTAGGAACTGTTTATATAGCCAGGGTGTAAGTGTCATTACATGGCTGCAATAGGTGGACTAAATAGCATTATAAATTCAAGAGAAAATTTGAACTTTAATGTTAACAGTTTTTTTCCCCACATTTCTGTTGCTTCAGGTGATTGGGACCCTGAGAGCGGCAGATAAAGACGACCAGCCGGCGTCTTTCAGTTTCAGCCTGGCCAACCCCAGCTCCAACTTCTCCATCAAAGACTATGGCAGTAAGTCTGTGTGCGCGTCAAGCATATATTTACCTTTCTCTTCTCGCTTGTTGCTCTAAACGGTGCTCAGAGGATGTACTGGCCTCTGCACTTGTTGCTATGCAACCGCTGAAACTCCATTTGAAGCACAGTGCTTTGTTGCTGAAAGTTGAAATTATTTTAACTTCTCAAAGCATGCTTCGATTCTCTCAACCAGACGGGGGATTTAGAGAGTTTGTCTGGGACCATAAGTGCTGCCTGGAATGAACAACAGTAAACATTGAAAATAACAGAAAGTGGCTCAGAGGACTCGCAGATGACTCTTGATGCATTCTTAAGTCACCTCAGCCAAACGTTGAAGCTATTCGCATTGCGGATGTGGTTCTTATACAGAAAACACAGATGTACAGATAATTAATGCAGATACTGAAAAGGCCAATGGAAGCTCTGCTCCAAGGATCCAGACTTAAAAGGCCTATAACATGTCTGCTGAAGCTTTATTAGAATAAATTAAACTGCAATTGAAGGTGTTCATAGTAGCTACAATACTGAAATGTACAGTATAGTATAGTATAGTATAGTATAGTTTAAGTATAGTATAACAAAGTACATGATGTATGATTTTATCATTACTATTATATTATATATTTCTTCAAATATAGAATGGTGACAACAGAAAAAAAATTAAGGATTATACTCTTTCATTTATGTTGATTTACTGATTTATTTGTTTTACATTTTCTTGTGATAGGATGTGCAAACTCTCCACAGATGTTCCCAAAGTTTTCAGAAAATGCATCCAGACAGATATTTTAACCTTTATTTACCCAGGCAAGCAATTAAGAACAGATTCTTATTTACAAATGCAGTCTGGTCAAAGAGCAATGGCTCTGATTGGCAAAGATTCAAAGTTCGACCTGTGTGAGAGTTAAAGACAGACTTCAGTGGAATGATTTGTCTTTTTAGAAGTTTAAAGTGTAGATTATCTCCAGATCTGTTCAGATTGACGCTGTTGGTGAGTTAGAGATGGACACTGTTGAAAACAATATCCCATCCTCTTTTTCGTGCAAAAAAATTCAACTCTTCTAAATGAACCTTATATGAAAAGACTCCAGAGGACCAAACAAGAATACTTCAGAATCGTTATATTTATCAAGTTTTGCAGAAATAACGACACTTGAAATGTAAAAACTTCAGCCCAATCTGCATATGAACACTGGGAAAAACGCTGCTCAGTCTGTTTTTAATATTCTCACCTAAATATTTAAATGAACTCCCTCTACTGTTTGTTGAGCCGTGCATCTGTTTTTCACATTTGAAGCATCATTTACATGTGGTTTGGGAATAACACCGTTAAGATATAATTGTGCATGGTTTAACATGTCAGTTCACATAAACAGCCGTTGACAATGATAGTGTTGTAAAACTCCACAAAAAGGTTTTCTTTCATCCAGTTACTGATATTTAGGCAAAAATTGGTTCTTGGTTACATCAGGTTTCCACAGCCTATTTGGGTTATTCAACCTCGGATGCAAACTGGCACAAGTAAAACAGTTTTCTTCAGTTTTGATCATCACATAGCCTTATCATACATCAAAGCCCGAGGAAAAGTGTTACCAACTGTTCTAGTCAAATATTAAATGAATGAATAGATGAAAGCTTTACTGTAGGTAGTCAGATGAAAGATTTAGGTGAAGTGTTAATATTTTAATTTAACTGAAACTCGAAACATACTGACAGAAATATAAACAGAGGGATAAAAGCATGAATGTGCCTTCTCCATTTCCTCTTTGCTCACGCCTGGAGGGGGTAACATGTTGAACCGATAGAGGAAAGGAGGAGAAAGATGCAGGAGAGTGAAAGGAAAGAAAGACGAGGCAATAGGTTGAAGATGAGAAGATGAAAGAGGGTAACAGAAAGAGTGTAACATTAAACTAGGACCGTTCTAAAGTGGAGAGAGGAGGTCAAATTAAAGCCAATGGAATGATAAAGAGGTATAAACAAAGGAAGGAAAAGGTGAAAGAGGGAGGAATGACAATGGAGGACAAATCAAAAACAGGAGTACGTGTATAGAAGACCGAAAAGGACGAAACATGACAAAAGGAAAATAACGGCACATGTGAGGAAACAAAGAAGAATTACACAATACCTTAGCTTGTCATTATGCAAATATTCAAGAGATTCTCGTAGTTTCAGATTAGGTCCAGTTATTGGAGAGTTTACTAAATTAGTCGGATAAAAATGCCAGAGAAACCAGAAGACTGTTGTGTTCATGCTGTGATAATGACTATATTTACTAGAATAATATTCTGCTTTTTAGCCATTATTCCAAAAAACACAAAATTCAAATCAAACAAAGTTGTTTACGAAGCTACAGGAAATAATATTCTTGTTTACATGCAGCCGGTCCTGTTTTTCTCCAGTTCTCCACTGGCAGATGTTCTACTGCCTGTTTGTTCTTTCTAACACCTTCAGGAGCACATTTACCTATAAACCTGTTCATATCCTGCCTGATGTTTAACAGTAGATTCGTTTCTCCTTCTGACCTTAAATGTAGTATTTTCACTATCTATTACCAACAGTGTCTCTACCAGTTACTTCCAAACTGTGATACATTACAGATGACTTATTACTGTTATTTAAAAGTAATTCCTTACTTTACAATGTTACTGTTTTAGGATTATAATGTGTTACATGATGTGACATGTATTACTGTTGAGTTACATACAGACTCTCGTCAAAAATCCCCCCCCCCAAATAAAAGTGATAGGACAGCCTTGGGACGCATAAACTTGTGTCTCTGCGGTCTACGATGTTTGAATCCCAGCTTTCATTTTTTACATTGTACATGTTCAAACAGGGGGCGTGGCCTAAGGGGACACTGGCAGATAAATCCACAACTGATACAGAATTCTAACTAGTCATAGAAATGTTAGCTCACCTTGTCATTGCTTAACATAGCTCATGCTAACTAGCATCTGTAAAGCAGGGTTAAGGTTAGTAATGAACATACGTCCATGTGGCCAGTGGACTGTCTTCTGTCCTCTTCACCCATTGGCTGAACACAAACAGGAAATAGAACTTTACTGCAGCATTTTTGATTCCTTAAGGTCTCACAGATTTTTTTTTTCTTTTTCTTTTGAGGAAATTATGGGCTATTGTACTGAATAAAATATTACTAAAATGGATTAGTAATGCCTTACACTACTATGATACAGCAAAAATAATGTATTACTGTAATGCATTACTTTACATTACTTACACTCAGAACGTTTACATGCATCTAAATCAAGCTATTGGCAATAACCGAGCTAAGGATTTAACTGGAGTGGCCGAGAAGTCTGAGTATACATGCACCGAGAGAGAATCAAATTATTGAGTGAAAAAAAAAAGAATTATTGAGTGAGGTACGTTTGACTCTGAGACACTAGGTGGCGCTACACGGCCTTGACATTCTTCCGGCATGGATAAAGAGCAATTAGTAAAAAACGCAGCAGATTTGAAGCAGACGTAGTAGAAGGAGGACAACAACACCGTGCGAGAATATGGATGATAACGATGCAGCAGCTCAGAACATTTGGTCCAAACTGTTCACCCTGATTGAGTTAAATGTAAACTGAACACAAAGTCTGGTGGAGATGATATTAGCAGAAGGATAATACCTTCTGTACTGTGTTGTTGTCATGCC
>JAPTYQ010000008.1:27154507-27165636 GCA_029814465.1 Ostorhinchus cyanosoma
CAAAACACATTTACTTATGGAAGTCAAAACTTGAACCTGTCCAACTCAAAGGACGAACAAAGACATACAGATGAAATATTTAGAGCTGCAGCCATTGATTATTTTATAATCGATTAATCTATTATTTATTATCTTGGATCTGATTTGCTGAAATGGTTATTTGAACAGGCAAGACAATGACATCAAATTTATATGCAGCTTATTAACAACGAAAGATGTAACTAACGTACAACTTTGTGGTGATTCTGGGGTCATGTGCGTCACGGAACCAATGTTTAGCTGCAACTAAATTAAGGAAACAAAGCTTTGATACAGGAAAATTGTTGAATTCAAGTCAATGAATCTATTAATCATTCCAGCTCTACTCGTGTTAGCCATGTTTCTGATGCTGACGCTCGCAGTGCACCATTCATTACTCCACTGAGAATTAGTGCTGTATTGCAAAACAAAAAACATGATACTGGAGTGTACTGATGTTTTCTTGCACCTCTGCAGGCTTGTCGGTGCGATGCCAGACGGGTTCCTACTAAGTGCCAAACTGCCGCTCTCAGGATGGGAGTCAGTGTTCACGCCCTGATAGCCATTCTGCTCTGCATTCTCACCATCCTGGGTAAGTGCAAGCCCATTGTTGTTTCCCTTTTCTCTTCCTGGCATCTTTTCTCCACTGTTGCCCATAAAGTTGGAATAAAATATTTTACATTTTACCAAAAAATGATTGTGACAATGTGATTTATTCTTGATAGACAAAGTGTAACGGACTCAGCATGTGAGCCACTGGAGCTGGTCAAAGCTGATTACTGATGTGTATAAATAGGAATAAAAAAAAGAGGAATGTGGCTGAAAACAAAATGATTCCAATTTTAAAGCCAAGAGTATTTCCGTTTTTCCTTTTTTGCTTTTATATACCTCTGAAAACATACTAGTTTATTGCTCTTTTGTGGAAAATTCTTCAAAAAAAGACTGTGTTTACAAAATTATTCACTGTTTTTGATTCAACTCTGATTATTTAGAGCCACAAATAAATAATCAACTTTTAATGGTTTGAATCAGGAAATGGTGAAAAGAAAATAAACACATTCATGAGAAATTATAGTTTTATCGTAGATGTTTAACAAAAAGGTAAGAGGAAGTCTCTGCAATTTAGATGGCTTTTTTTTTTGTTTTTGTTTTTGTTTTTTTTGCTCGGGGAATTCATGAAGACTGCATCAATGATAGATGCAAAACGCCAGCGTTGAGTGATTGGGGCGTGTGCACAGATTCATTCGCCCTTGCTTTGCGATAAATAAGGTTTGTGTTTTGCGGGGAACTTTTCCCCTCCTGGTGTTGTTGGTTTTATGAATAATGCAGCAGCGGATGTGGAAATAATGCCTGCGGTTGTGAGCTCAATATTCTCTTTGATACCTTCGCCCCCTGCTCCTTTTTTTTCTGGGGAAAAAGAGACACTTGTCATGTCGGATGAGAGTCACGCTGGAGATAGTTGGCCAAACAAGAGCGATCTGGGATGAGAAGTGCTGAGGAAGAAAGAGGAAGAAGAAGAAGAAGCAAAGGAGAACTTTAAGATAAAGGGGGACGGAGGCGGAGGAATGACAGATGAAAAAAAAATGTATATCTAGACTTAGATACGGGAGGTGGAGGGGGTGAAGGAGGCAAACAGACGACAGACGAGTAAGACATAGAAGTGAGGTGGAATAAGACAGTGGGAGACAGAAGGAGGTTAAAGAAGAGAGACGCCAAAGAGGAGAAATGTGGGAAAAGCAGCCGAAGAATAGGAGTGGTAATGAGGAGAGTTTATCAGCTCTTTAGGTGCCGTCTGCTTATCAAATACCACCAAACACTCAACCTATTAACTATTAATACACTCCTTCACTATCTCCCCTTCTCTCCTTGTTCCCCTTCACTTTTTTTCTTCATCTTCGTCTTTCTCTTTCCCTCTGGGTCCCTCTCTCTCTCTTTCCCTACATGCTCCTTTCTGTCTCTCTTTCCCTTTATCAAACACCTCCAACGCAGGCCAGATTAACTATTTAATGCACTTGTCATTATCTGCCAGGTCCCAAAGCAATTTACCGCTCTCCCCATTCACAAACGCATTTTCTCACAAGAAGTCGGGTTTGACAGACGAAAAAAGACATTTTTCTCAGTCGTTTCCTTCCACAAAGAAAGGTCTTCCACTTTTTCTTTTTTTTTTTCCTCCCTTTTCTTGTCCCCTCTAAGTCTGATATCTCAAGAGCTTATTAAACTGCAGAGCATGTGTTGTAAAAGATTAATCTGTTGGTTTCCCATGCAAACTTAAATTAGTCCCGCTCACCCTAAACTAAAAGGCATGGCTAATGCTGCCCGTCCGCTGAGAGAGAGGGAGGTTCATATCAGGACTGAGGCTCGGGGCCTGAACTAATGTCAGAAGTATCCTTCCTCTCCTCCTTCCCTCCTTGTCAGCTTTCTCATTTGATTTCTCCTCGTGTGATTCTTCTTTCCTTTCCTTTCCTTTCATTCATTCGCTTCCCTTCTCCTGCCTCCTTGTCCTTGTTCTTCCTCTGTGAGGTTCAAACACAGGACATGAGCCAGAAAATGGAAAACTCAAGTTTCTTTTTACATATTGTTTCAGCAAGTTTAGACAACAAAGACACAGTGAGGTTTGATCAGGTTGGCTTTCATACAAGTCTATATTTAATGTCTCTGTAAAGACATGTCAAACCTGTACTGTGCAGCTGCATAGGGTTTATTTCCTCTACAGTCTGTGTGAACATCAGTGGATTAAGTGAATATCAATTGTACACGATGACCATAGTGAGTCTGTTTGAGGGAGTGGTCAAAAAAATGAATTTTGGAGCAGCTTTTATATGAACATGATATGAACTCTCCGTGTCTTACAGTAATCGCATTCATGTGCATCTAAATTGCAAATATTCGAATGTTTTCCATCAACCCAAAGCAGCCCACATTCCATTTTTCTACAGATATAACCTGTGCTTTGATTTTGTTGCATGGAAACACAATTTGTCAGCGTAGGTCGTGGGTGGGGATGGAATTGGATTTTAATAAGACCGTCTGATATCGTAAATCCAGGTGGCAGATTTTTGTTTGTGGTGCAAACTTGACATGGAGCACCATTTTTACCACAAAATGATATTAATGGATGACTGAGAGACTCTTTACAGCAGGGGTCTCAAACATGCGACCCGGGGGCCAAATGCAGCCCGCCAAAGGTTCCAATCTGGCCTGAGGGATGAATTTGCGAAGTGTAAAAATTCCACAGTCAAAGGTTTGGAGCTCATTTTAGTTCAGGTTCAACAGTAAAATAATAACATACTAACCTACAAAAAAGAATGACTCCATATTTTCTTCTTGGTTTGATGTGAAGTAATTATTACACTATGCCTATAAATAAATAATGACAAC
Source organism: Ostorhinchus cyanosoma (assembly GCA_029814465.1). NCBI lineage: Eukaryota > Metazoa > Chordata > Actinopteri > Kurtiformes > Apogonidae > Ostorhinchus > Ostorhinchus cyanosoma. The sequence goes on from JAPTYQ010000008.1 coordinate 27,157,904, forward strand.
TACAATTTTTTGTCTTCATTTTAAGTGGAAAAAGTAACATTAAATGATGAAAATATTTACATTTACAAACTATCCTATGACAATAAAATGTGAATAACCTGAAATGTCTAAAGAAAATTAAGCACAATTTTAACACTTTTCTGCCTGTTACTAAGTGTTTAGTGTCTTTGTAGATCCAATCCATAATATGCACATGTACAATTTGAGGCAGAATAGTGTTAAAATTGCACTTATTTTTCATAAGAAATTTCAGTTTTTTCAGGTTATTCACATCTTTTATGTTTAGATAGTTTATAAAAGTAAGTATTTTCATAATTCAATGAGGAGGGGTTTTTTTGCACTACAACAAAGGAAAATTTGGAGTTGTCATTATTTATAGGTCATTATGCTATTATTTAACTGGTCCGGACCACTGAATGTGGCCCCTGAAAGAAAATGAGTTTGAGACCCCTGCTTTACAGCGATTGGATGTGAGAGCTGTCAGTCATATGTATTTATAGCCCACCCCCTCACTAAAAAGGCCTGTGATTGGCCAACATCTTCTGCTACTGTGTCACGGCTGACCCCTCCCTCAGACTGCTTCACCTGCTGGCCCCGCCCCCTGGAGCAGATCTCCATTATTTAAGCGGCTCCTCTGCTCCGGGGCGATGCCAGACTGTTACCACAGCTTCACCTTATTTCCACGCCCCAGACCTGCACCCCCCCATCCTGTTTCCACTTCATCCTACGGACTCTGACTCCATCTCCATTCAGGTTTTTGTTTGTTTCTGTTTAATAAAACCTGTTTCTCCCTTCAGCATGAGTCTGTTCATTCATTACCTCATGACACTACTGGTTAATTAATTTCTAAAGCAATATATGAAACTTTCCAACTGTTTGTTTGTGATTTGAATTTTTTTTTTTTTTTTATGGCCAAAAATAGCATGTTTATCACTCTAACACTGCTGAATATGTGATTTTTTCAGAATGTGTTAATGAAGAAAGGTGTGGTTTCACAAACCTTCAGGTTTTATATAATAAAGATGTTTCTTTTCTTCACTGTCTTCCTGCTTCCTTTCTTTTTTCTCGGTTTCCTCTTCTCTCACAGTTGTTTATTTTCCATCATCTGCCAGCTATAACCTTTCTTTCTTTTCCCTTCCTTTCTTTCTTTCTTCCTTCCACCTCTCCTCCTGCATTCCCTAAACCTTTCTTCCTGTTTCTTATGCTCCCCTCTTTTTTTCGTCTCCTCTCAGTCTCTGCAGAGTTTGCGTCTGTTTCTGGTTGAACAGATTCATTTGAGATTTTCATGCTTGGGGCAAACATCTCAGACACCTTAAACCATCCGCTGCTCATTTTCTCCCCTCATTCATACTTGTTTTCCAGTCTCTTTTGCTCATTACTGTTCTACTTTCCTCACTTGGTTTCTGCCCCCGTTTATAATTCTGTTGTGGTTTTTTTTGGCCTAATTTTACGGGACTGTTACTCAATTGGAAAAGCGGGCAAGTCAATCTGCTGCTGTTTTCTGCCTCTTTTTTATGACAAAATGTTTTTGTCCAACAGGTATATAGTCATGCATTTGTTCCATTTTTCATCTCTCTCAGGGAGTGATTTGCTTCATTTCCCAAAGTACCTGCAGCATCTGATTAGATCTGACTCTTAGCTGCCACTCACTGCCTTTTGTCTGTAAAGAGTGTTAACCTCTAGTGCAAAAAGAAGACTTATACTCTATATTATATATATTCTCTCCTCTGCTGTTCCTTCCAGTCATAGTGATCCTGTTCGTGATGAGGAAACGCTACCAGAAGGATTCACTGGCGAGTATGAAGAACAGCGGGGAGATCCACGAACAGCTGGTCACATACGATGAGGAGGGAGGAGGAGAGATGGACACTAATGGGTAAATGGACGAGAAAAAAAAAAACATTTACATTTCTAACATGACCTGCACGATCATAGACGCTCTTTTATAATTACTTCTACAACATTACATCAGTACCTATAATGAGAATTCACTCAGCTGGGAGGTTCTCTGATCTGCACTGTACTCTGTTATAAAACATCCAAAACATGAGAAATTGAATTTTTCATTTAAATATTCTTCCTCTAGGTAGTAATTCTGCAAAATTTACATTATTAAAAAGTAACGGGTTGACTATGACAATATGATTTCTTTTTTCATTTTCACATATTTTCTTCTAATCCTTTTATTAATCTGTCTTTTGAAAATGCTACACAATATATGTATATTTCCCATATTTATTTACTCTGCTGTATCTAATAATCAGTTGACCTAGTTTAGGTGGAAGGACATATTAAAGTTTAATCTAAATCTCATCTTATTGTACTTGAAATATTGTAAAACCATACATAATCCTTAGCATACTAAGCATATTAACTGTAGCATATGCTGTTATGATGCTTTATTCAGGGGCCAAAGAAAATGATAATATAGTGGTAGTCAGAAAATGTATGTTTTTGATGAAAATACTAAAAATACAGGTAGTTAATATAAACACAGACTCTCACAATCTCACAAAAAAACTCAAAAAACGATCCAAGTGACTTAATATTACCTCATGAATACGCAGTCACAGTCAAATTGAAACATATTTTACATGTCTTGTGGCATTCACTAAGGTTTGCATTCATTTTAATAAAATAACATAGGCTCTATATGCATGCATTACCTCTGCCAGGTTCACATCGAAAGATTTTTAAGCCGATAACAATGATTCCACATTACTTCACGATATCAAGTACTGTATGTTTTTTTAGTCCAATCTAGATGCAAATACAGCTAATGGTTGTAATTACGCACTTTGCATTGAAATATGTCAGAATGTTCCCAGTTTTGTGTGCTCTATGATACCAAACATACCCTATATGCATGTACACATATGGAATTAGGATTTGTTTTGTAGCTTCATTTCTCTCTGTGGTGTTTTATCAGAACTCAACTTGCACACATTGTGTTTCATGACTAAAACTAAATGTGACAAAAGACAAACGTGAATTTACAAATGTTTTTCTCTGCAGTTATGACGTCTCAATCCTTACCTCTGCCTGCCATGATGGCTCCCTGCTGCGCCACCCAGACCACCACCCCCACCCGTCTCTCTACGCCATGGTCCAGAAGCCCACCCACCACGCTCAGCCCACCGCATGTAAGGGCGACATGGCCGCCATGATCGAAGTGAAGAAAGACGAGGCAGACCACGACAGAGACGGCTTCCCCTATGACACTCTGCACATCTACGGCTACGAGGGTCCCGAGTCTTTAGCCGGAAGCCTCAGCTCTTTGGATAGCTCCTCCACTGGTTCAAACTTGGATTACGACTTCCTGAACGACTGGGGACCGAGGTTCAGGACCCTGGCCGAGCTGTACGGCGTGGACAGACCTGATTACTACCATCAATACTGATGGAGAGCATCTGCAGATAAGCATACATGATGCCAAAATACAATCACACACACAAACACGCTGTGCATCAGTGGTTGAAAATAGCCATAAAAATCCACTCGCACACTGCCAAAAAGCATGCAGGACACACACATATTCATATACAAAGATGCAACATGACAAGATTGATCTCCAAAGACTAATTTAGCTTCTGAAAATACAATCAGGGCACTCTTGTTTCCAGTGTAACAACAACTAACTTTTGTTATTGGGTGTAGTTCAGTGAGTTTGTTAGTTTGTCGAGTCTCCCCAATCTGTTCACTCCCAATTAGAGCCTCATCAGACTCGAGGAAACTCCATCCTGTTGAATCAAAGGGTGTGTGTGTCTGTTTTTACTTTTGACGCCATTGCACTCTTTCCTTCTTCTAAGTCGATGTTGGGAGGATTTCTAAACTAACAGCGAAACATGATGCCACAAGAGGAAGCCAGAAGTGACTGATTTACAAATGAGAGAGGAGATGAAAGTTGGTGACAGTGTGAATTCTGTGTTGTTTTGGCATTTTTTTGTTCCAACACAGAAAAGAAGAGTAACAACACAACCCTTGTACTAGAAGCACCCTTTACTGCAATCCGTCTTGGATAATCAGTGGGTTAATCGGGTCACTGCTGGCCAGCGATATTGATGAGTTATTAATATACTTTATGCATCATCTACTACATAAAGCATCATTTTGCACCCCCTGCTTTCTATGTAGTTGTTGATGAATTGCAAATAATGCATATGTGCTATATTTCTAATCATGGACTGACAGCATAAGAAAACAGATAAAACACAACACTATTAATCCCAAAGGGAAACTGTGGATATCTTAAGCTTTGATATAGAAGGAAAATATCAATTTGTTCATTTCAGTCCTCCTGGGGATGCAAAATGGTGCACATCAAACCTATTCATTCCTTGTTTTCATTTTTTAAAAACCATATTTCTCGTTCTTTTGTCTGTCTCGTCACTCTTGGAATTGACAGCCTGTAATCTTTTATATCTTTGATGTGTTTTTGCTTTTTTTTTTTTTTTTCCTTCTGTTCAACCAAAGGGCCACAAATACGGCACTGATTTTATTTTTGATCCGAAGCTGATAATTTGGTTTGTAAATATGATCACTTGAGGGATTTTATTGTTTGAGGTGAAAAACTTTGAACAGCCACAAGAGGTTTAAGTCAAAGAGGTTGGAAATGTTTGATCACAGGCAAATGTGTGTTTTCTTCATCTGAAATACTTAAAAATGCTATCTTTAAGGAAAGTTTAACTGTGAAAAAACTCTGAAAAAAACCATTTTATACCGTTGTGTCTGTTGTGTCTGGGCTTCTGATATGAATGAGGAATCGTTTTGTCAGTGCCCATGTTCCCAGACTTTTTTATTTTGCTCTAAGGAGAGAAAAGACAATAGCCAGACAGACAGAGGAAATGGCACCGCTGCAGCTCAGACAGAATTACAGTGAGTTCACAGCTTTTATTTGACAGAACCTCTCATCGCAGTTATTGTTGAGATGAAAGCCCAACTCTCTGAGGTCTACTAGAACAAAAGTCATTCAGATAACTCAGGAAACGCACAGTCGCAAAAGCAGCTTGTTGGACAGCCGATGGCTCTTAGGTGGCACGAATAACTTTAACCTCTCATCCTTTTCAGCTACTATCAGGTCAGAAACGATATGATTCAATATGTGGACAAACTGAAGCAGAGCTATGAACATTTAACAGACCTGGAAACATTTCCCATGCATTTGGATCCCAGGTTTCAGCAGTTTTCATGAATTTGCTTATTTTTAACTCAAAACTGAACAATCTATACTAATACAAGTGGTGCCAGGCACAACAAACCCCGCCCCTCGCAATCGTTTTACCTGATTTGCTCTATCTCTTATCATTGTGAAAACACATTTTTGGTGACCTTGACCTTTGACCTACATTCACCAAAATTTAATGGGATTTACTCTGGACCACCTCGGACCTTTCCTGAAGATTTCCTGGAAATTGGTTCAGTAGTTTTTGCGTGAAGTTGCTGACAAACAAACAAACAAATAGACAAACAAACCGACAAACAAAAAAACAATAAAATAAAAAAGGCTACAGCCGTGGTTCCTTTGTTTTTGCTCATGTAATAGTTTGCTATACTATATTGCAAATAAGTGTTAATTTTAGACAACATATAGGCGATATAAAGTATTTGATGTACCTTTTTGGTGTCTGCCTCTGAGTTTCTGGTAGATGTTTTAATGGGGCCAGGCAGTCTTTGTTCTCTCTGTTCAGTCTGGTTTTCTGACTGCGACTGTGTCTGGGCAGGTTGAAGCGTAGTAACGTACGAAGTCACATGATCAGGTCAATCAAGATACCCCCTCTTAGAAATTATATTCTAAATTTATCTGAACTTCATATTAATTAGTAAAAGTGTGTAGGGTTTTAGTTATAATGAAATATATTTTGAGTCATTAAAAATACATATTTTATTAGTATTTTTTTTTTTTTTTTTTTTTTACCAATTACTAGAAATTTCCGGTGACCCCATTTGAATTCCAGGTGGGTTCATGACCCCAAGGCTGAAAAACACTGGGCTACAAGATCTGTTTGGGTTGAATACTTGATTTGTTGATTGGTTCTTAAAGGTCCAGTGTCTAAGATTTAGGCAGATTCAGGAGGGTCTACTGACCAAAATGGGATCGAATCATCATGAGGTTTTCATCAGTAAATAATCATGCTAATATAAGAATTATTTTAGTTTTGTTACCTTAGAATGAACTTCACAGTCTGCCCACATGTTCATCTACAGATTTTCCTGTTCTATTGTTTCTCAAATACAGATTTTTTCCCCCCTTACATGCAGGAACCAAAATTAGGAAAAAACTTCAGAATTTTAAAATACACTCTTCCTTTCTGCAGCTCTCTCCTCTTGGTCCAATTCAAAAGACCAAATATAAACATAGATGAATCTCATCAGTACAGTCCAGGTCACATTTAACAGAATCTGATGGGTTATTACAGCTGTCACTCACACATTTACCCCTCCCTACCTGTCTGAAAACACGATTACCCCCGAATCAGAACATCACGGGGTAGCTTTTCTATAGCCTGAAAACACAGCCAAGGTGTAGATGTGGAAGTTTCATCTCACACCACCTGAATTACAATATGCTGAAGGGAAATTATAGACTTTTTGACCAGTGATGCTAAAAAAAAGTCAATTAAACACTGGCTCTAATGAAGGTATTTTGTTTTTTGTTGTAGGATAGGGTGGGTGGGGTGTTCGTTCTCATTATCAAAACAACGAAAAACCCTGAAGTGTGTTTTTGTGCATTAATTCTCAACAACATACAGACTCTTTGAGGTTTATATTTTAAAAAATCATTAATATAAAGGGGAGATCTGACAATCCTGAAAATCTGGGCCAATGCCGTTGCAGAGTCTGATGCTTTTTAACTTAATTTTCAGGTTGTTTTATCTCTGCTGTGAGCACTTTGACCAATACTTGGCTAATTTCACACGGGCTTGTTATAATCGAGATGAAAGATCCCAGTCGATGGTGCACCATTCAGAGGATATGCTGTTAATGTGTTCTTTAAGTAATCAGGAACAACCGCTGCCATGGGCCGTTTGACCCCTGACCTTCTATTTATCAGACTCACCACTATTTACTTAAGTGCAGACCTTTTGGCCTATTGTATAAATAAATGTCCTAGAGATAAATCTTTCGCAGTTAGAAAATCACGGCATTAAAAGGTCACCACTCTGAATAGCCGTGTATTAATTGTTTGCCAAGAAGTAAAAGACGACCACAGTCCAGTTGAAACAGGATGATTTCCATCCGTTATTGTGTCCGTCAGTCCCATGTCTTCACAGTGACAGTCCCCTCTGTTTTTTACACTTAACATTGTTTGACTTTGGAGAATTTAGTTTATTTATTCTCCTATTTATTCTGTTTTGTTTGGACTTGAACTGGTTTCCTTCAAACTGGCCTGCTTGGTATGCCATTTGATAAACGGTGGATACAATAGCTGGAAGCCCTCTCAATGCTTTCCTGTTGGGTTCACATATACTCAGAGCAGCCTCGCTCCCAGTCTTCCGTCTCGTTCTCCTCATCTCCTGTCTTTTCTCTCTCCCCTAATCAGCTAAACCAAACAGTGAAGTCAACTTCCTGTCCATCTGGGGGGTTGTGCCCGCCCCTTCCTGTCCGTGTTATCTCTCCCATGAGCCAACACATTGTGCTCACTTCCTGTTAGCCTGGCCTGGGAAACAACCTTGGAGAGGATAAAGGAGCGAAGAGAAATGAGGGATTGAAGCTGTAGCTGTGGAGGAGGTGGG
>JAPTYQ010000008.1:27255305-27267271 GCA_029814465.1 Ostorhinchus cyanosoma
TTTATTTTTTTGTCACCTTGATGTGTATTAGAGTCAGCACTTTGTAAAAGTCCTAGGCCAACATTAGGTTTGCTGCTTTAGTGAAGTTGTAATGACCACACATATGCATTTCTCTGTCTTCATATTAACATCCAATTTGGATATATGTGAATTATGTACAGCAGGAGAAACAAATGTTACCAGGGGAAAAAAACAGGTTCTATTACCAAAGTGGTCGTATTTAGTGCGACCTCCCTTTGCACTCAACAAAGACAACATGAGATTTATGTCATTAATTGTCTGTTTCTGTTTTATACCAGGTTTCATTCAACAGATGTTTTCATTCTAAACTAAATAGTGATTATTAACCTTTAAAATCCATTTAGTTCAGTGTGTTTTGTGTTTTCTAAGGCTGTGCACATATTCCCTGTATTTTCTTGTCACATCTGAAGAAAAGAGAATGACAAATCAATATGTATGTGTATTTCAACCATAAAAAAACTGCAGAAAATGAATGAATGACTGAATTATTGTCTGAACAAAAGGGTTAAAGGCATGTTAAGTACAAAAGGAGGTCACACTAAATACAACCACTTTGATTTGCTTTTTTTCCCCTTAAATGTCTGTTTTTCCTGCCATCACATTTCCTGTTACCGTCTTGACGACACACAAACTGTGCAGCAGATTTTGAACTTGTTTTAAAATCCAGTTTCAGCGTCAGATCATAGTTTGATTTTCAGTGTAGTTTATTGTACATTTTGTATCTCTGAGTTGAGTTGAGTCCATCTTATGTAGATAAACTCCCTAAAAGGAGTGTAAATCCAGCAGCAGCTCAGTCCTCTCCTCTCCACTCCACTCCTTTCCTTTTCCATAGTCTCTGTTTTTCTTTTTTCCTCCCTCGGTGTCTTTTTCCTTCCTCTGTCAGGTTGAAGAGAATCGTAGCAGTCTGTTCTTCTTCCTCCTTTTCCTTCGTTTCTTCCCTATGACTCCTAACTGGTTCCTTAACATCACCTGTCCCGTCCTCAACATCCCTATGCCCATTTTCTTCTTCTCTGTGTTCATAGGTGAGACTGTACTCACTAAAATCTCACAATCGCAGACACACATATATCAATGCTGGACACTGAGCCGGTGCTGTTGTCTCCCCCAGGGCTGATCCCCTATAACTTCATCTGCGTCCGAACGGGCTCCATCCTGTCGGAGATCTCCTCCATGGATGACATCTTCTCCTGGGGGACGCTGGCCCAGCTCCTGGCCATCGCCGTCATGGCCCTCGTCCCCGGAGCGATCATCAAACATTACAGCAAAGGACACCTCAAGGTGGACGACATGGACTGCAACGGGCCCAGCCAGGCCGACGTGAAGCAGGACCGGAAGAGACGATGATTTCAGGGACCTAGAGACCCTAAAGGAACCTCCTGTGACTGGAGATGAAAAACTCTCAAGTGGTGGGCATGTGACCTTTATCCACTCCAGTCTTGTGATTTCTTTCAGGTCACATCACAGGCTCGTCATACCTTCACCATAATCTGTCTGAAATTTTAGAAATGTCTTGAGGTCATGTTGCTCCCTGTGTGAGAACTTCGTTTCCCTCTGTGACGACTGCAACCACTAAGTATTCCTTTACACAAAGTATTTCAACACTTTATGAAGACAGATACAATATTTAATACTTTTTACCAACAGGAAATACAAGTGAAATAAGATTGTAAATGAAGTGAACAGTTTGCTTTCTGAGAAAAATCTATGATTCAGTTTAAGATTTAGATTTGATTTGATTCAATTCGATTTGATTCGAGTCAGTTCAATTCGATTCGATTCGATAGAACTGTATTGATCCTTTGGGCAGAGCCCTCAGGAAATTAAGGCTCCAATAGCAGTGCAACACTGCATGCACACACACAAGAGATACCACAAGAAAATAATAAAACAATAACTACATTAAACAGTAGTGAAAAAACTGACAATTGTACATTGGAAAGTACCAGTAGAAACTAGCTAAGTAGTAATAAATAATAATAATCATAAACCACATCATAATAAAAGGATTAGAGTAATAGTTGTCATAACAATAATATAGAAGTAAGATTTGACTAAACTGTTCATAGTACTCCGATTTCCTGACATAATGACACAGTCCTTGAACACTTCATTTACAAACACAAAACGCTGTGTTTTCTTTCCCTCATTCTGAAAAAGTCCTTATCCCCCAAAGCTCTGTACATGGCTCCAACATGAATATTCCACTCATATTCCTGTATGAATAGAATTTATCATGCAATGTGGAGGATATTGTTTGCATCACAATAGGATTTCTTGGTACTTTTGAGCGTCCCCTCACCACCGCCTAGAAAAGATCAGCATTGTAATATTTGGTCATATGCAACCAGTCGATATCTAAGTCTTTATAGAGTAAAAGGAGGAGGTTTTCTTCCCTTGGATTAGAAATATGGGCTTTTCTTTCAATTGTCCTTCTCTATATTGTTCAGTATTGACTGTAAATATTGCACAAACTGAGGTAAAAACACCAGATGCAGATGTAAATCCTGAAAGAGTACGAATTCTCCTAAAACCCAAATAATACCCACATTCCCTCCATATCTATATTGGAAAAACCTTCATTCAGAAAAACACCTGATATGAAAATGTCGACACTGTGTCCATGATCTGTATCATTCAGAATATGCACATATTGTGGGTAAGAGTTCGATTATTATCCAGCATTTAAATGTCCTGACTGAAAAAGGAATCAATACATTTTTCAAATCTTGCCTTAATCACCTCAATTTATAGTTTTTATTAAATTATGAGATGACGTTGAAACATTAAGTGGCTTTTATTTCGTAAAATCTGAAAATTCTATGCTTTATACATTTTAGAAAATATTTTTTATTATCTTAATTAATATTTTTATATCATATATTATTTCTCTAATTTTCTTTAAAAAAAAAAAAAAAATATATATATATATATATATTTTCCCAAATAATTTTCTAATAGTGCCAAATTATGAACTAGAGCAAATTAGCTTTATTTTATTTATGTATTATCTAACATTTCTATGCAGCAACTCCAGAGTTTATAGAGACTGGGTGTCAGTGAATGGAGCACTATTTTGCAGATGTTCAGAAGAGGAAACCCTCTACAGGACAGTCTGCTCGACCCCTCACATGTGGATTCTGTTTGCAGTTATTGCAGTTCCTTAAACATCAGAAATGTGTTGTCGCTTCAAATGTTTGTCTGTCTGTCCGTCTGTCTTTTCCTACATGTTTTAAACCTTTTACACATGTGTCTTAATGGGTTTGTGGCTGCGTTTACAGACAGGATGTGACCCTCTTATGATGGTTCACAGAAGAAAAGACTGAAAAATACTCGTGAACATGCTTCTCCAGTGCGACGTGGTGCTGTAGGACTGTTATCAGTAGTGTTACTGAATTACTGTTCAGGGTTGAACTTGCACTATTTATTTTTTAAGACAGTATTTTACAAATAAGAGAATATTTTTAGAGAATAGTCTTAAAATGCAGCTGTTTTCAAAAAAATCTAACCAGCATTATTGACGCCTAGTGCCTTTGAATGTGTTTGGAACACGTTTTTTTTAGATTGAGGTGTTTAATGCCTGATAATGATCTGATTTTTTTGTGAAATAGAAGTAGTGTCTTGGAGACTAAATGTTGTTTACTGTTTGACAGTGTTTAGTTAAAGTTCAGGGGCTTTACAGTCATAGTTTAATATCTGTTTTAGACTTTTTCAGCAAAAAATAAGTAGTACAATCTCATTTAATAAGGATGATTTCATAATCAACATGTTTACTCTCAACTACATAACAGAGGTTTTTGTGTCCAGATAAATGTAAAATACTTTGTTTTTTGCTGCTGACTGTGTGGAAAAAAAGAAATCAAAGGGCTGTATGTTTGTAGGTCTCAGGTAAGAGATTAGTGTTCTTCTCTTTGACCAAAAATAAAAATCCAACATTTTCTGAACATAATAAAAGTCCGTACTGTTTGTTTTCTGCTTCTTTCACATTATAATATCCTCCTGAACTCAGGGAAGCTGCTGCGTTTTTGCATGAAAAAGAAGAGTAAAAACAGCATGACAACAATTTTTTTAGATACATTTGTATATTGTATGACTTTTTTTGCAGTGGATAGTTTTTGTTTTTCATTTAAATAAAGCTGTGAAACTTCAGTCTGAGCTCGGTCTTAGAAGAATTATTATTAACATCTTCCATTTGCAGATTTTTTCTTGCTTAATTCAAGCAAAAAAAAAAAGATCAGCCAATGGAACAACTGAAAATCATCTTGGTAAGATTTCTTGAAATAAGATTTTCAAGATCTATTGTCTAAAAATAAGTCCTTTATATGTCACTGAAAAGTTACTTTAAAGGTGATTGTCTTATTTTAAATGTGATATTTTGACAAGAAATGAGAAAAATACACTTGGTAAGATTTTGATTTTTGCAGTGCGATCAGTTTATTAACTAACAGTGGATTAAAAGGGACAAACAGGCAGGAGTTTGGATGCAAACAGTAGTTTATTTATTTATTTGTGCCTTTCTTATGGTCACAGTCATTAACCCTGATTGACTTACAGCAACACACTTCACACAAAACAGACACAATTACACACAGCATCAGGCCGAAATAAAACCCTCTGTTAAGTCACTCTTTTTCCACACCACTTTAAACACCGAAGACAGTTTTCATGCGCGCGCACACACACACACACACACACACACACACTTTCACTAGATCCGACAGGCACTCGACAGGAAGTCAATTTAAAGAGTTCATTGTGTAGAAGTGTTTGTGAGTTTTTAGCAGAAGACACAAAAACAGAAACATATGCATCTTTACAGATTAATAGGAAATATCAAATCACTAGTATTTAGCATTACTGCCACATCTGTGTTTCCTCATGGTATGTTTTTGTGCATATTAGCATCTGTTTTCCACACTTTGAACCTCAACACAAACAGGACAAACAATATTATCCATCAGCAGCAACAAAGCAGCAAATGACAGCTGTAGTGAACTTAGTGCAACCAGTTGCTGAATGGAAGACAAGCAAACTGTAAACACTTGGGTTATGACTTTTCATCCATGTGATCTCGTGTACATAAAAAAAAAAACAAAAAAGGAAAAAAGAAAATTCAATGGCATGACTCCAGAGTGGACAACTGGACTTTTAAGGCCCTGTTCAGACCTGGTTTTAGGTGATTAGTTCTCAACTCTATGTATAGAAACAAGCATATTTACAGCCTTAAACATAGTATTAGCTTCCATTTCAAGTTAAGAGACTAGTTTTGCTCGTATTGTGCACCTCCAATACTTATGGCAGCTTTTAAGGTGGAATATTTCCTTGCCTGAACATCATGAGGTGATACTGCGAATAAACCCACCTTCATTTTCAATGTGACGACTTCCACCATTTATTTTATTGGATCACTTGCATGACATACACTTCAGTGAAGATTCCATCTGCAGATTTAAGAACTAGGTATATTATGTTTACGTCTGTTGTACTGGGACATCTGGGCACCACTACACATATTATGCACTTCAGGTTTGTCAAAATGTTTGCATGTCTTTTTAATGCCGCTCCTAGGACGCTGTCTTTCCATTACAGAAGACATCAGCTGAGTTGACGGACATTTAACCCTTTATCGGGCAAATTACTATTTTTGTAAATTTCTGCATACATTACTGTACAAGACAGTGACAGCAACAGTTCCAGTGAGTCAACAGTCTAAGGTCCAATGTGGTCTACAGGGTCTGTAAGGTCCACCTCTGCATGAACAGTGAGTGGACCTGCTTTGTTTGGTACCAGGAAGCAATGGTACTAATGTAAGGAATGATGTTCAAAGGGATAATGTGGCTGTGGACAGGGGTCTGGAGCAGCACTTATGTTGTTGTAATGTTTTAAAAGTGATGTTCTAACGTCCTAAAATACATATTCCTTTCACCTTACATTTTTTTTTTCTTCAATTTTTTTTTTTTTGTCACTTATGGGTAATGAACCAAATATGATAACTTCATTAACCTTGCTTTTCTACATACAAATAAAAATAATATTGAAAAAGTTCAGTAACACACTATGGTTGAATTTCTTACTTCCAGGGTATTTGTATAAGTGCCCTATAAAGGGTTAATATGTCCTGGGATGCATTAATATTCACACTGTTAACAGAATCTGGACATGCGTATCCCCAATCAGAATTAACACAAATAAATCCAGAGTGATTTATTTCCATGCATCAACTGGCTACTTGTGATTCCAATGCCAGGTCTGAACAAAGCCTTAACTTCTTTAACGGTTCGCTTTTGTCATAATCTGACTCGATAGGCAGCGCGTGCAAATGTTCCATCCTGAAAAGTACTATTAACACAGTCACAAACAAATATCTGAAATGAACAGCAGCAAAACGGCAATCATATCGATGCAAACAGAACATCTTCAGCAGCTTCATCACAAGTATCCAGTGGCTGCATAATAAAATGTGAAGTCTGTCAGTGTTCAGTCAGTGCAAAAGGTTCAGTGCTGAGCAGACGTCTATGCTGCTCTAAATCATGCAAGTAGATCAGAGTGTGTTAAAGACACGGCGTGCAAAATATCAAATACAGAAGTAACAGGCATTTCGTTTGAATCCAAAAAACAAACAAACAAAAAAAAAAACAAAGCTCATTGGCTCATTGAGTTACTTTGTTAGATCTTACTGCACAGAAAAGTCCCATAATATAATATCTAAAGATGGCAGCCTGTTGAATGGCCATTTATTCAATGATATTTGTTCTTTACACTAAAACACAAATCCTCATGGTGGAGTTCCACCGGCTCAGCTGTGTGTGGTCCATGTCAACAGAAATCCTGAGCAACAAAACCTTCACAAACCACTTCTATGTGTCCGACTTTTCACATTAGTCTGAAAAAAGTAGATACGTCAAGGATAGAATTCGAAAAAGAAATGGCCACATCACCACCACCCCTCCCCAAAAAAACCAAAAAAAACAACAAATGAATCAGGGCATGGCACGAGACCTGGACAGATGAAGTATCCGCAGAGTGTGATCCCACTGAGTCACATCTCAAGTTGCCTCTCCTACTTTTGTAAATTGACTTAAGGATGCTTCTTTGTGGCTAAAACCAGTAATGTTTCTATTGAGGCAACAGATGCTGGTTGGAGAGGTGAGCAAGAAACCGCATTAATACCCCATGATGGGGAAATAAGCATGAAATACTGTGTCCAAACTGGCACCGTTACAAACTTCAAACATGGTCAAATTAGCTGAAGTTAGAGAAGCTGAAAAAATATGGCATACGTTTTATACAGTTCAGTCTTAGAGCAACGGGACACTTCAAAACTATCGATATCAGCAAAAGTTGGGTCCAACAGGGGATGATGGCAAATCGATCTGGATTAAAAACTGGAAATATTAACTTTGAGGGAAACTAATAGCTCAGATACCACTGACGGTTTTTCATGATTAGCTTTATATTAACTCATAAAGACCCACTGCTACTTCTGTGGCAGTTCCAAAGTAAACTTTTCTTCTATATTTAACCATCTTTAAGGGATTTATCACCATTTATTGTAATATTATCCTCTGTATTTTGCATTTTCCAGTGTAAATCATGTATTTTCCTATACTTGATACGCTCAAGATCATGTACATGTTCACTAAAGTTCAGAGTAAATTCAAATGTTATTATATTAAAACAGAGAAAACGTGAATTTTTCAGTCAAATATATCAATAACTGAACATAAAATCAACTGTTTCCATTCACTGTCATTTATCAAACTCCATGGGTTTTACTGGTGAATCAATGTTTTGGAAAATGACGGTGTTTCCATGGTAACTACGGAGCCTCTGAACGTCCAAATGGGTCATATCTGATGAGCATGAAAAGATGACAAACTGTATTTAAGCCAATTATTAACATGTACTGATAGGATTAGTGGATCAACAGGTATTAAACAGTTTAGATCAGTAGATGGTTTTAGTTGCTGAATGATGTTTGGAACTTTACGGGTTATGCATTGATACATTAATTTCGGTTTGATGTCCAGTGGTTCAGTTTTATTTATTTCAGTACTACTAGATGTTCCGTTCAACAGTTATTCAATGCCTAATAAAGGGAAAAACATGCATATTCAGTGTCAAGTTTTGGTAGAGAGAGGCTGTAGATGATCCTGATCAGTTATCTATAATCAGCTTCCCCTTCTCTAACATATCATTATTATTTTGGTCTTTAAAAACCCACTGTTTGTTGACGTCTACATTGCCTAAACACTGTACACAGTTTTTCATTACACTAAAATCAGCTTCTTCTCTGTCCCTGGAGGCATTTAAATGTTCATCAGAGCTTATTTAGAAAAGGTTTCCATTTGCAATTATGTAAAATTATTTTTTGTCAAATAAAGGCAAAAGCCAACTCAAGTGTCCATGAAACTTTTGTCCCTGTTTTTGCAATTTCCTTCTTCTAATCACTGGCATTTTTAAAAGGCAGACGCAGTAATAGTTTGTAATCAGACACTTTCATCACCAAAGTCAAAAGAAGAAATACCTAATTGATAATGACAAATAAATGAATGCATCTGAATCAGTTAATATTAAACTCAAAGTAGTCCATCAGCCTTAAACTAAATTGAAACTATTGGATCTGCCATAAAAAAATCTGGAGTTTGTTCTAAAACGTTTTGAGTTATTATTCAGTCAAAATCAATATTCCTGTTCAAAAGCAACGTTGCAGCCAATTTGGCAAATGCTGATCGTCGTAGTCGAAAATGTACATAAAAATATGTTGATGGAAGCATGGCTACAAATATCCACACATTTTGAGTCAGAATCTACATCTACACCAGAACGAACGGCACAGCCTCTGCTGCTGCTGAGTGTTTTCTCCAAAACCCACTGTATTCGTTCCTCTTCGTCGCTCCTCCTTCCTCACATCCTCTCACATGTTGTAGGACTGTTGTTCATCTTTGTCCACCTCCCCGTCCTCTGGGTGAAGTAGTAGAGCAGGGTGGCTTCGTCCCTGAAGCAGTGCTGCCCTGTCAGGTGATCTAACACCCCTCCCCGCTGAAGACGACTGCCGTAGATCTGGGCCTCGCCTCGGCCTGCGCACAGACCACGTTGGAGTAGCCAGTCTACCAGGTCACTGCCTCTGAAAACATTTTTGAGACGGGTTTGAGGGTGACGGTGGAGATGGGGTGAGGTTACAGCTGGACTGGGGACATGCTGGTGCAGATGGTAAGCATCAGGGTCAGGTACTCGACTCTCACTCTCAGGCTTCAGCCCATGTCGGAATGCAATGGAACGCTGGCCACTGGACTCAGGTGGATTGTAGGACTGATGTGTATCCCATGGCTCGTAGTTCGGTTGCTCCATTAGATGGTCAGTTTGTGCCCTGCAGTGCCTTTGGGGTTCCTGGTGTGGGGGAAGTTGCTGTGACTGAAGTGAGGGGGAATGCCTCACTTCCTCAACCCCCTCCTCCAGTCCTCCTCCAAACCTGTCATTATCAGAGGAAGGATTCACCTGTCGAAGCACTCACACTCTCCCCTGAACCACTAGAGGGTGACAGAGAAAAAGGCAGCCAAAGGAAAGCAAAGAGAGTGAAGGGGGAGAAGGAAAAGAAGGATTAGTATAAAACAGAAAGGGAATAGGAATGGTTGAAAAAGTTACATGTGTGTTAGAAGAAAAGTAAAGCAACCAAAAACTGTTAAAACCCAAAAAGAAACAGCCATAAGTACAGTTATTTTGACATGCATTTAAAGCTGCAGTATTAAAGGTTCTATGTGGATTCTGTGTGCTTGTGTGAAGTTTGTTTCATCTGCTTTTTGCTTTGAGCAGAGATAACAGCTGTCTCATCCGTGGTCACAGTCAAAACATTGTTTTCTCTGTAAAGGACTTGTTTTCTGCTCTAGAGTACTCAGCTCCTCTCTTCTGCTCCTCCTCAGCTGTAACTGTTAATACTATTAGTTGCCATTAGCTTACAAATGGATTCAGGGATTTTTCAAATCACCAGAACAACAGATGTAAACATGAACTTCACACAGCACACAGGCATGCGGAAATGTCACATGTACCTTCAAAATGTACTGCAAATAAAGAGAGAAGTGTCACAACGGATAGTCTGACTTTAATTCTTTGGAGAGGAGACAGGAGCGTCCTCATACCTGCGTGTGTGCACTATGTCCTGTACACACTGGTCTTTGTGGTAACGGACAAACTGGGTACAGGTGAGTCTGACCTCCTCTGGTACACCTGACGGGCTCACATCTTCATCATCTCTGTCCTGCCACAGGGCCAGCAGCCTGACACAGAAAATGGTTTGGCAAGTTTTAGGGCCAGATTTACAAAAGAGAAATGAATGTGAGGCAAACTAAAGTGTTGATGGAAGTGGCCAGTTCTGTATATGATCTACTGACAATGCACAACAATATCAAAACAAGTGCTTCCAAGCGCAACAAACCCCGCCCATCGCAGCTGATGTCATCATGTCTATGTGTGTGGTGATGTCAGCATATCAATTGCCTCTATATACAGTATGTGCCAAGCTTGAAGTAAATTGAAACAAAATTGATGTATTTATAGACATTTGAAATTCCACCCATTATAAGTAAATGGGAGAATCAAAAAAGATTTTAAAAATGTATTAAAAATTGTAACTTTGACCTACTTTTCCCAAAATGTAACCACATCTATTCTGGGTCGCTGGCAATCTATAAACCAAATTTGGTATGAATTAAAGCAATAGTTTTGCTGCTAGAGTATTAACAATTAAACAAACCAAACCAAAAACAACCCCCCTTGCCAATAATTACCAGTGCAATCGACCAAGTTCTCAAACAAGTAGTCCTGATGAGGGTGTGGCATATTTCATTCCAAACACAGGAACTGTCTGTTACTTAAACACACGACATAATGGTACATCTATATTATTCATGGCTGTCTTCTTAAGAACGCTGTTATCTCTCCTCATTCATTTTGCAGCTCCTTCAACCATTGCCGTCTCACTCATTTGCTGAGCAGAAAACAGTGAAGTGTGAGAGGTTGAGAAACGCAGACGTGTTACAGTTTACCTTCACACATTCTCCTCTGCTAAATTTTGCAGTGTGGTTGGGATATTCAAACAAACAAAGCTGCAAATCATCTTTTGTATATCCTGATATTTTTAAAACACAAAAGAGGGTTTGCACTGATGCAAACTGTTATAAATTAATTAATAAATAAGAATCTTTATTTGTCAGTAGGGTTCACACATGTACACATGCACCACACACTGAAACTGGCCTTCTGCATTTAACCCATCACTAGATCATGCATGCATGCATCACACACTGCATACTAAGAGGAGTGTACATCTGGACTGAATTTCAATGACTTAAAATACATCTAGAAATTAATTACCTCTTCTTGAAGGGAAGAATGATGAGATGTCTGTCCAGACCAAAAATCCCAAAGGACAGAAAACCCTGGAAAAAATGGATTTGAACTTTTGACAAAAGCCTATAACTGAAAACCTGCAGACAAAACAGCCCATTTCTGCATATCCAGTGTACATAAATGTATGGTCTACCTGTCCATAGTTGGCCACAGCACAGAAGAACTGCAGTTCAAGATAAAGCCTTCCTGGATCTTTGTTAAATAACCACCACAGACAGCTGGACAGATTCTACACAAAGAAACACAATCAGACAAAGAGACAGATATTTATAAGTCAGCTGGTCATCTAAAAACAGTTATGCTCTCCTCCTCATTCATGGACCTGGACATCTGAGTGTTTGAGTCTCACCGCCAACAGACTGACTATGAGCAGAAGACAGAGCAGAACGTGTCTGACTGTCTGTTTATCGTCTACAGGTTGAAGCCCAGGCGGCGGCAGGTTCAGCGGCTGCTCTGATGATGAAGACATCTGCTGCTGTCCGTCACACAACGTCCCACTGTGTCCTGTAGAGGACAATGTGAAGACAACATTTTCTACT
>JAPTYQ010000008.1:27294385-27306176 GCA_029814465.1 Ostorhinchus cyanosoma
TATCTAATATAAGATTATTATATCCTGTGTAGATCAATGTTCTTATTTCATATATCGGCCAATATATCGGATATCGGTCAATCTCGGATATCGGCCGATATATCGGTTATCAGCTTTTTTTTTTGCCCCCAATATCGGCATCGGCCCCAAAAATCCCATATCGGTCGGGCTCTAAATCTAACCCCTAACCCTCATGCTAACCCAACCCCTGAGTGTGAAGCAAAGCTAATGGTAACTAATAGAAGCTAAAAGAAGAAATTATCACCCCATTTTATCATTACGGTCAAATCTGGCCACACACATTCTGTCAAAGGATGAATCAGCGCAGTCAATCAAATACCGTGAGTACAGAAATTGGAATATTCTACTGATTTTCTGATGACAATGTGTTTAGCTTCAGATGGAGTCAATGATCAAATATTTTTAGATACATGATAGCACACAGACTTACCATCAGATGCATCATGTAAAGCAGTTCCCACAAGATTTTTAGGAAAAAGGCCCCAAAGTACCCCAAAATACATCAAATTCAGCACCAACTTCATGTTGAAATGACAACACGTGTCTGGCTAAAGCTCCTGTAATGACGTGTTTTCTGGTTCTGGGGTCAACATATCATGCGCATGCTTGAAACCCTCGACCTGACTCATCGGTTGCACGACTGCCCCCAGTGGACAGTCGGACTACGAACTGAAGATAACACCCATGGACCACTGTGGCTGAGCGTAAAAACAGTGTTCGTTCATCAGTTTCACAAACACAGATTCAACTTAAAATCAAAAAGAAAATCTTAAGTGGTTGGTCAGGTCTGGAAAGCCTTAATAAAGTCTGGAAAATCAGGTACAGCAGGTACAATCACAACCAAACAGTGTAACCGAAGTCTGAGAGAAGATCAAGTCGAGTTCTGGGGCAAAAAAACAGCAGTCTGGGAAAAGTCTGGAATGTGATTGATAAAGAACTAATGTCCTGTATTTGCTCCATGTTTTTATCAAATGAACTGATGATTTTCAGACTCTACAGTGTCACAGGAGGTGTCCAATCAGAGTCCAGCGATAATAACACTAATCAGAGTCAAAGGAGTCAAATCAACATGTCCTCACCTTAAACCTGGTCCAAGTCCAGACCTGGTCCAAAACTGGATTCAGCTATTACATCCTCAGGAGTTGTTGAATCTTTACTATTGTCGGGTCTGCTGTAGTCTGAAACCTGCCTGACTCAGGTGTGCCCTACCCAGGTGTGCCCCACTAGAGACTGATTTGAATGAAGATAAAGACAAAAACACACTGGGTCAAACAAGGTGGACGCTGTCACCATGGTTACCATGTGCACTTACGGTAGTCACATAGGACTGTTTATTATGGGATGCATCTGAAGAGGCTGTGAGGGAATAGAAGATACGAGGTCATGTAAAACCACCTCATTTGAATGAATTTGGTTCGTAAAAATGTGGATGGGGGGTGGAGGTGGACAGGGCTGAAAACGGATAAGCTGGTTGGTCCAGTGCTCGTCCCCTTCAGTAGCTGAAGTGGATTCACTGTGACCTGGTCCACAGATGGTCTTCTGGGCTGGTCCACAGATGGTCTTCTGGGCTGGTCCACAGATGGTCTTCTGGGCTGGTCCACAGATGGTCTTCAGGGCTGGTCCACAGATGGTCTTCTGGGCTGGTCCACAGATGGTCTTTAGGGCTGGTCCATAGATGGTCTTCTGGGCTGGTCCACCAATGGTCTTCTGGGCTGGTCCACAGATGGTCTTCTGGGCTGGTCCACAGATGGTCCTCTGGGCTGGATCAGACCTGAACCCCTGGCAGACATCTGTAAACAGACCAACGTTGATGATGTGAAGGTTGTTTCAGGTCAAACTGGAGCTGCTCCACTGAAGGGAAGTGGGCACACGTCTGAGTTTGTTCCAATGGTGTGGTCGCCGTGGTTACACCAGTCTCGTTGCCATGGTGATTGTGACGATAACCCCTCATAGCTGCCTCAGACCGATGCATGATGGGATACGGTGTTGAAAGGACCACCAGCGCCGACGCCTTGTGTTTGTGAGCAGGTGTGATGTTTAGCTCCTCCCACTGACCACCTCCACCACCGTGGGATATTGAGCTCCATCCAGATCCTTCTAGTAGACTGAAGTCCTGGTCCATCTGACATGAGTCCAGTTCTGGTCCAGTGTGGTTCTTCTGTTTTGGGTCCTTCTTAAGGCTGAGTCCGGATCTAGTGGACCGCCCACATACTTCCCTTCTCTTCCATTGTCTATATTTGGTCCCTTGACCGTTCTGTTCTATCACCATATGTCGTTGGTTGGTGGTCTAGTATGTGGTCTCTGTTTGGTCTATGTCCACGGTTCCACAGGGTCCATTCAGCCTTTGGACACGTTCTCCACTGCAGCCCAGAACGTTCCACCCACTACCTGAGTGTCTTTCAGATGAATCAGTTAAACATCATCATATAGCATAGTAAAACAGTGGCAGGGGCCTTTTTTATTGCGCAGTGCATGTTAATAATACAATTTTTTGGGTCAAAAGTATTGTTTTGAATGCACCGTTACTTGTGGTGGTGTTTTTTCATTGTGTGTATTTGTATCTGTACTTGAAGGGAATGATCTAAACACTTCTAACTTCATCATTTTTGTTCATGTAATTCAGTTCAAGACTATCATCATTACACACTGAAGTATGAACTAAGTCTACATCTTACAACATTACAAAAGAAAATAATAAATCACATCTGAGGCATGAATAAGAACAGAGCACTTAGGATGTTAGGGTGAATATATCCAAAAATGACACTGATAGTGTTTTAACAGTAAAAACATTCATGGCGTATTTCTGTAAGACTGGACCCCAAGGGAAACTCTTCTGATTTTACAAAATTTTATTTTGCATACTCACATTTCTAACGTCACTGAAAACATTCCGTATCTACATACTACACCCCCTCCACTTCACCGTTTTTGTCCGGTTAAGTCATTTTTAGTCAGGTTCAAGAAGAACATTGACACAATGTGCTCTTTCTGTAACGTGCACCCAGACACTGTACCATTTGTTTTGGACTTGCGAACACTCTGGGAGATTGTTGCGAGGCATCTGTCACTTTATACTGGACTATAGCTATGATGCTTTTGTACTTTGCTTTAATGATGTATTGTTTGGGTTTGCAAGTTATAAGAAAGAATTAGAAAATGAATTCTTTTTATGCAATCTCATATTATTGATGGCCAATTTCTATATCCATAAATGTAAGGTGCTTAAAATCAAACCCTCTTTTTGTACCTTTAAAAAGGAAGTAGAATCCTGTATCAGGACTTTAAATACCTCAAGTAAGAGAAAAGCTATGAAAACCTTAAGTTTGTTCTCCAAATTTAAGATTCTATTATAATCTTAATTCATCCTTCGTACTTTCTTATTGCACATTTTTTATTTATATACACTGTAATCTGTTTGCAACCCCTGGCATTTATATGTTTATTTATTTATTTATTTTTACTTTTGTATTTAGTTATATTTTGTGGATATTTGTTCCTAAATGTACCTAATGCTTAATATCCAATGTTGTTATATTTACAAAATGTATAATAAAAATTGTTAATTAAAAAAAACAAAAAAGAAAACTACACCCCCTCCTCCATGTCATACTTTCTAGTATGACTACTTTCCCTCAGTTACATCAAAACTGCTGGTGATTCTTTTACCTGCTATTTGAAGTCTTTTTACCCCAAAAACCTTTGTTCCTTTAATAAGTACACTTCCCTCACATCCACTTACAGAAAGTCCATTAAAGTCAACAAGTCAGTTCAATGTGCAGTTTGAAGGTCAGGGACCAGTACTCCCACCTCTGTCATTGGTCACGAAACCTGTGAGATTTACGGCAGCGGAACCTGATTGGCTGTAAAAACCCGGAAGTAGGGGAGGAACCAATTTACGAGATAAAAGGTCTCACCGTTTGCGAGGAGTGGACCGGACCATCTGCACAGCCTAGAAGTGGATTCCCCCATCCTCTGCTCTTATTACTGTGTCCTTTTACACATTTCCTTCCAGTTTTAACCACCACCGCCTCAGTTATGGCCTACAAACTAGTCCTGATCCGCCACGGAGAGAGCAACTGGAACCAAGAGAACCGGTTCTGCGGATGGTTCGACGCGGATTTGAGCGAAACCGGAGAGAAGGAGGCGAAGAGGGGAGGACAGGCCCTGAAAGGTGAGAGACTGAGTGGATATGTCCGAGTTTTCATTCATTTCACTGTAACGTGTGTGGCTGCAGTTACATAATGACCGCCCACTTGTACTGGGTCTGAGTCACGTCAATGATGTGGAAACGTGCACGAGTGATGCTCTCGTGTGGCTGCACTGCTGTTGAACGGCTTGTGTAATAACCACATGCATGTTGGTACATATATGCACCATCTGCATGACCATATCCTGCACATATTTGATTTAAGTGAGGAAGCTATAGATTGAATGCAGTGTTATTATTCTATTCTTGTGGTATTATCACCTTTTCCAGAGGTGGAAACACAATGTGCTGCACAAAATGACAGTTACAGGTTGCAGACAGAACACAAAGCCAGCATCTGACCATGAAAGTGGATCAAACCTGTAAAAGCTGACAATAAAACCCCATAGGAAATTTAAGACAAACAGAATATACAAAGATATGCCTGTTAAAACTAGTAAAAGTTTGAATAAAAATAAGGAAAACACTAGAAGAAGGTTATAAAAGAGGACACAAATAATAAAAGGATTAAAAAGAGGAATCTTTGTCAGTTTATTATACATGTGGACATGCACCACACTCTTAACCCATCACAAGCTTCATATACACAGACACACAACACACTGCAGACTAGGAGAGGGCTGTCATGTCAAGTGCCATGCTCAAGGGCCAACAGTTTCACTGCAGGTGTGGGGAATTTAACTGACGACCCTGTAATCACAAGCTGCTACGCCGCAGCTACCCCCAAAATGAAATTAAGTAAAACGAGACTAAATAAGGCCTACAATAGATGAAAACACATTCAACTAAAACCTAATCAAATAAGATAAAATCATAAATAAACCAATAAAAGTTCACATTTTTAACTAAAAAATGTTAAAATGATGTACAACGTGTATGTAACGTACACGTAACGACCTCTTTACCTACTTCCATAAGTATAAACTAGGGTATTTATAAGTGAAAAGTGCAAGACTAATGTAAGGCTTGCAAATGCTAATAAAGTGCCAAAATGTTACTGATATTTACCGTATGATGATTCGTAACTGGTTAATGTTTAATATTTGGACCTTAGTATAAAATAATATTCATAGTTCTAAACACAAAGTCACTTTTCCTCATTAGAAAACAGCCATTTGCTTCTTTCACTTCAGGATCATAAATTCTAAGTGAAAACTGAAGATAACACATGTGATTCATTAACAAACATATAACAACTATTCTTTATGTTCAGAACATAACAGACACTTTCCAAGCATCAGACCCATCACAAATTTAGATGTATAGAACATTAAACATAATCATAACAATACAACCTTTTTTCAACATTAAAATATGCAGCGGTGAAGTTACACTGCAAAACACAGTTATTTTTCCCATGTGTTTTATCTGAATTTGAACAAATAAAATCTAACTGAAAAATCATAAAATAATTGATCATAATGAATAATTTTATTGATTAATTGTCAGATTCTTGATGCCTTTTCTCCAAAGCTTAAATTATGCCTTTAGGATTATTTGATTTAACTTTTATTGTATATTCACTGTAAAAATGTGAAATCCCTGTTGATTGTAACAATGAAAGTCTGAATAGAAACACTCAAATATTCCAGTGAAACCATCTTTTCATTCTCCGACATGCACAGATGCCAACTTCCAGTTCGACATTTGCTACACATCTGTGCTGAAGCGCGCCATCAGGACGCTGTGGCACGTCTTGGACAGCATTGACCAGATGTGGGTCCCAGTGCATCGCACCTGGCGTCTCAATGAGCGCCACTACGGAGGTCTAACAGGGCTGAACAAGGCCGAGACAGCCGCCAAGCACGGAGAGGCTCAGGTGAAGGTCTGGAGGCGCTCTTTTGACATCCCTCCTCCTCCCATGGGCCCGGATCATGACTACTACTCCATCATCAGCAAGGTAACATGCCCCTGTCTGCACTCAAACAAGGAGCATTGTGAAGAAACAAGTGATTGTGTACATATTGATTAGTTTGATTAGCCAACTGTGTAACAAAGAGATGTGACGTAAAGAGTCCATGTCTGCAGACAGACCATGAAACCAACTGTATCACTATGAATGAGTGAAATCAGCAGAAACGTGACTCTGCAGCAGGTTCAGCTAAAATATCCACAGATTTCACAAACGCAGCAGTGCAAATGTACTTTGACAGCTGCACAACCTGCAATGTGGCTGCCTTTTCACCGTTATTTGGTGCCTGATGCGTCGTCTTATTGTGTAAAAAGGAGAGTTAATATATGACTGGCAAGAACAAGGTTTCCACAGTTCAAGTACAAAGTTCAGCCAAGGTTTGAACAAACTGATCGACTGTGTAGGCTAAGGCATTTACTCTGGAGACTAAGTTATCTAATAGTGGCTATAAAACACACTCAGATGAATGATTAGTGCAACAGTGTTATTAGGTGTTTTTCATCAAAACCGCTAAATCTCTGACCTATAAGTTACAAAAAAAGAACACTAATTTAACTAAGCATAAGAATTCGTTGACAGTTTTACCCTTTATCCCCTGATGTGTCTGTGATGAGTGTTCTGAATGTATGATTTATTTTAAATATTCATAAAAATTCAACCATTTGCTCAATAGGAAATATTTCATAACATGCTGAGAGAACAGACCTTGCGCTTTCCATAGACATCTGAGCATGCTCAGTGCAGCCCACACCACCTGAAAACATAGAGCAGTGAGTGAGACCCACTCACTATAAAAAAATAAACTGTTTGGGCTTTTTTTTTTTTTTACACAGTTTTTCTTGTCATTGTTTTTACTGTTGTTTGCAGAATTGTTGTAATTTTCCTTTATTTATTTATTAACTGTATTTTTACTGAGTTTTAACCAGCTTTTTGGAGTTCAACCAAGTGCCAAAAAGCAGCTGGACTGATTTAGAAAAAAATAACCCCAAAACATAAACTACTGGACTAAAATGTAATACCTGTTGTTGTTCAGTGTGTTACAGTTCACAGTTTATGTTCAACGTCCTAAATCTCTTATTAATGTACATTCTGGGTGCCCTATTCAGTAAAAACCTGTAAAATGTCTATTTCTCTTTGTCTTCTTCTGTTATTCCGCCCTGTTTTGATCCTAAAACGCACAGTAAAGCAAAACCACTGAATAAATGGAGCACAAACACATGCTCACAGCAGCTTTTATGACACTGAAACAGACGACAATTCACAGCAGCATGTTTTATTGAAATAATGTCTCAGGGGCTAAAGGGTTTAAGTTATAATTTAGCTTGACGATTGTATCATTAAATATTATTGTCAATTGGTATTTCCAACTGTAAATAAATGCATAAATTATTCTGTTTGGATTTCAGCTATTCGGTCAAATCTCAAAAATGAGCTGTGGAAAACTAAAAAATTAGGATTCTGGTCAAATCATCAGTATGTGTTTAGAGTTGTGTGGTAGGGCATTAAAATATCTTCTAATTGATAACATAATGATTTAGTCTCCATACAATAATCTGTACCTAGCTGTAAATATTAATGTAACATGACATGCAGTTAGTTTTGCACAGTTGGTAGAAATCTCCTTCAAAGGACTACTTTTTACTCTTATACACTGCAGAGTTTCTGTTTTACAGGAGCAGAGTTAAAAGTTGAATCAATACTTCCACTTTCAATTGCTTTAACACAAATTTCTCTTCTTCTGACATCTCTGACATGTCCCATTTCGACCATATTTCTGGTCATCTTGAAAAGATTGTATGTGGACCAGGGTGATTTAGTGTTGATTTAAAAAGCAGATACAGCAGTAAGATGGATGACCTGATCCTGGACAGGAAAAACTTTTTTTTTTACAGAATCACCCACCCACTTGAAATAACAGGGATGGTGGATCCAGGATGTCTTTTCCCTCCTTTTCTTGTGTGTTATTTATTTGATACTGACCTCATCCTTCCTGTAGGATCGCCGCTATGCAGACCTGACCGAAGACCAGCTTCCCTCCTGCGAGAGCTTGAAGGACACCATTGCTCGTGCTCTGCCTTTCTGGAATGAGGAGATTGCCCCCCAGATCAAAAAGGGGAAGAGGGTGCTCATCGCTGCCCACGGAAACAGTCTGAGGGGCATCGTGAAGCACCTGGAAGGTGGGTAGATGTTGTCAAACGCAGAGTTTTGGATTTTAGGAAAGACATCTGTATGCTGATCTGGAACCACTGCAGCCATGGGGTTATTGTACTTATAAACTAAAATAAGTGAGGAGAAAATAATGCTGCGGTTTTCCAAAGCAAGAAAAATTACATTGAATATTACTGCATCAACTACAATGACACAGAATTGCACGCATAGCATTGAGCTTCATGAAGTGGATCTTGTACAGGAAGCTCAGCGTACAATTTTTTACAGATTGCATATTCTATAATCTGTAAAAAATGAAAGTTTCAGTAAAAAAAAACAGCTTCTATAAACCTAAGTGGTCATATTTAGTGTGACCTTCCTTTTACAATTAACAGGTCTTTAATCCCTTTTTGTTCAGACAATATGGAATTTTTGACTTTCACTTTCTGATGTTTTTTTTTTTTTTTACTCCAGGTTTCATTTATTTAACCTTTACAACCAATTTACTTCCATTTTTTGTGTGTCTTTCAAGGTTGTGCACATATTTCCTATATATTCTTGTTGTATCAGAAGAAAAGAGATTGAGAAATAAATATGCAGTTGACCCGAGGGGATCCGTGGGTTCTAGATGTGGCAGTTTTTATGCGGTTATGTATTCGTACATGTTGTACTGCATCTGTCCAGCAGTCACCGCCAAAGCATTTTGGGTATAGCAACATGATTGTAAGGTTACTGTATTCCAAAATTACTAATATCTCAGAAAATATTGGTACTATTATAACTTGCTGTTTTCTCTAGTCTGTTCCTTGACCAAAAACACATCAGTTTTGCCAAACTGCAGCAGTCAGCTCTTTCTGGAGACACACATACAAGCACACACACACACACACACACACATACACGCACACACACAGAAGCCACTTGGCTTTCATTTCAGCGCTAGAAAAACAACAAATCTAAAGGCTGCCTAAAACTGTTGCACAGCAGTGTGTGTGTTTATGCTAACTGTTTTCTCACATTTTACTCAGATTTTATATGCCAAATTAAACTTTTTGAATATTGAGACATAGTGATGTTGGTTCAGTTGTGTTTGTTTGTATATCACAACAAGGTTGCCTCACAGGGCTTTACAGAATGAGTGACACTACCACTCAAAAGTTTGGACACTCCTGATTTTAATTTATTTCCAGGATTATTTACATTGTAGATTCTCACTGAAGGCATCAAAACTATGAATGAACACATATGGCATTATGTAGTAACATAACTCAAAACATTCATTCATTCATGTCATTTAAATGAGAAGGTGTGTCCAAACCTTTGACTGGTAGTATATTTAAATACTTCTGGTGAAAACTCAGCCTAACTAAAAGAAAATGTAATGTGGGCTCATTATTTGGCACAAAACAAGTCACTACTGTCCCTGTCTTCTATTATGTTGAAACAGATTGTTAGTGATTTAGAAAAAAATTACAATAACCTAATTTTAAACCATTTATACATCTTTTCTAAGAGTGTTGTTGTATAACGTGATGAAAGTAAAGTAAACTATAAATAATGATGATTTGGGAAATGATACACTTGTCTTTGTACCTTCTCTCACCTGTAGGAATGTCTGACGAGGCCATCATGGAGCTCAACCTGCCCACAGGCATCCCCATCCTCTATGAGCTGGACAAAAACCTGAAACCCGTGAAGCCGATGCAGTTTCTGGGAGATGAAGAGACGGTGCGCAAAGCCATGGAGGCTGTGGCCGCTCAGGGGAAGGCCAAGAAGTAAACCAACCGCCACGGGAATAGTTTTATTTTTCCTAAATCCTAATTTATTTGTGGATTGACGAGTATTCGGTAGATTGTTGACAAAGGCACCTCACATATACGCATTGAGTGAAGGGACGTTAAACAGTAAAGGCAATGCAGCTCTTAAGAGATCGTAAATAAGTTTAAATATAATGAAGGTATAAATGAACTTAAAGAAACCGTATTCATGATAATCACTGAAGGCTTGAAAATCTGAGCAACAGACACTTTACTTTTGATTTGATTTTATATCATATGATTTTGGCCTTGTTTAGTCCTTTTTCAGAAACATACGATTTAAAGTATAGCTATATTTTCTTAGGTTTGATGTCAAAGTCAATTCTAGATAAGTCACCAAAAACAAATGTTGGTTGCTGTCTTGCGCAGTTAGCCAGAATAATGCAGGTTCTATTTACAGGCTGTCTATACAGACTGTCAGCATCAGCCAAACAATGCAGACTGAAAGGGAAAAACATCTTGATATATAAAATCATGCATAATATTTTACTATCAAGGTAGAAATAAATACGAATATGAAAAAACTAACTATATACATTCTTATCATTCCAGCCATACGGGGCACTACTAACCAAATAGGCCTGTGTTTGTAGGGAAGTTCTAACTGCATGTGAATGATCATGTCTGATACAAGGTCAGCATTAACATGGTCATTATTGTTCTGTGTGGTAGAAGATGAGATGGTGTTTGCTGCAAAGCTGTCTTTACATGCACTGGACATTTTAAGTTTTGTATGAGACGTTTCAATGTTTTGCCACAAAAGGGACCACTGGAGTATTCTAAATCCATTATGTAAATCTTAGTATTTAATTACAAAGAGAGAATTTTGCAATCTCTTGAGAGTAGGGCAGGACCACGCGTACAATTCAACAGTCCTCGTCTCTTATTTCCTCTGTTGATGAACAGTGTTGGTTTTGTGTGGGTTCTATGGTGTTAATGTCTTATTTGTCTCTGAATTTGAATTTTCTCTGTGTCTAAATGGTGCCAAACCCTGTGACCTGCTGTCAGTATTACATTGTAAAGTGATCTGTTATTTGGATTATACCCCCAGTTTCACATAACTGTGGTTAAATAAAATATCTAAATTTAACTCATACCTCTTTACTGTTTGTCTGTGTGCTGTAGAGATTTCTGTAATAAAGACAACTCCTACAAAGAGCAAGGTCTATTTTAGTGAGTTTTATTATGCATACAGGACTTCTGCCAAAACCAAAGAATGAAGATGAAGATCGATGTTTTGAAAGGTTTGTTTCATGAACCTGGAATCTGAGCCCAGTTGCTTTGTGGTTCCTGATTGCCTTTAGTTCAGATTTCCTCTAAATAACAACCACGTCCTTCCCCTGGAGCGGAGTCAGATGTGACAAACACTAAGTTTGAATGTTTCAGAATTTTTCAGCTGTTCCTACATCACAGTAGAGGATGGACCCATTTCATCATCGTCGTCAGGCCCGGCTGGGATGGATTATGACTCAAAGGATCATCCTTGGCTACCTGAGCCTCATGAATAGGTTATCTGTGTCGAATTCTACTTCCTGCTGAAAACTGCTCCCCCTTCCTAAGTCAACCATGAAGAGGACAATATTGCAGTTTTTGTATCTGTTTAATATTGAGTGTGTGTGTGTGTGTGTGTGTGTGTGTGTGTGTGTGTGTGTGTGTGTGTGTGTGTGTGTGTGTGTGTGTGTG
>JAPTYQ010000008.1:27306276-27317671 GCA_029814465.1 Ostorhinchus cyanosoma
ATTAAACTGCATGGGTTTTACTGATGAATCAATGTTGTAGAAGATGACAGTGTTTCCATGGTAACTATGGAGCCTCTGAACGTCCACATGGTTCATATCTGATGACCATGAAAAGATGACAAACTGTATTTTACACCAATTCTTTACATGTTTTGATAGAATTAGTGGATCAGAAGTTATTATTATTAAACATTTCAGATTGATAGATGAGTTTGGTTTCCAGTGGCCATTTGGGTCTTAATGGGTTAATATGATCTATTTTTCTTTTAATTTGAACAAAAAGAAAAAATAAAACCAACATTTTATTAGAATAATTTAGTACCTTTAGGATTTTTAAATGTATCATCCCATCGAGCAGTGATCGGGATCATAACAATAAGTGATACACCTTTTTGGTGAAGATATTTCCATAATCAATTCAAGAAAACCAAATAAATAATTACATTAGTGAAAACAATTTATTTGAACAAGTTTCATTAATGTTCTAATGTGAAACTCTTTAACTTTGAATTCATTTTTGGATATGGGGTCTCCTTTATCTTTACATCAAGGACAGAGTTGAACCACTGATGGACCTGACATGGTCTTAGTCTGACACCTAGTGGTCAGTTTAGGGAACTACACCTCCCACTACAGACCTACTCTTCATACAGATACTGTTCCCATCCCTATTTGAGCTGGATTCCTACATATATTAAAACATTTCATCCCTTTCATTATTTATAACAAAACTGAATGAAGAACTTATCCACTATTAACCTACTTTTGTCCAATTTTGCTATTTCTAAAATAAATCATCATCAATTTATCACAACTATCTTAACAAGATAATAAAGTATCATAATGTAATTTGTCAGAATTAACTTTTTAGTTTGTTTTTAGAACACCAGATACAAACTCAAAGTAAAATCCTTCATCTCCAAATGCCCTGTACTGACTTTAGCTACTGCTCATTTTTCATGAAGGTAAGTTAACACAATTAGACACACTTTTTTAACTTAATATACACCAAACAAAACCTGAAGTATCTCCTTAATACAACAACTTCCCAACTAATATATGTGTACCATTTGGACACAACATTTCATCCTTAATTTACTGGTTGAAGATGAGAAGATAACAGTAAACTTTAAAACACCTGGACATGAATATAGCAACAAGTTTTAGTTTCTAGACCTTAACCTTAACCTTCATCATGTCCTTCACAGTGGTTTTTAAACCCTAATGCACCATCTGCACATCCTCTGGATGGCAGGAATGGTCTAGGAGGTAGACAGAATAGGAGGAATAATGGTCATGTCTCCCACTTTCAAACCCTGATCCCCTTTTTCAATTCTGTAATAATTAATAATTAATATTTAACTGTACCTTTTTCTATTGGGAGAAGAATAATTATGAAGTACTTAAAACCAAGTTTACACATAGCATTTAGTTCAATCTAATTCTATTATTCTATCATTATATTTATTCTATTTAGAAATCAGAGTTTTAAACCCTAATCTTGACCCTTAACTGTTAGGTTTTTCCTACCATCTCCACCATCTACACATGGATGGTAGATGAGACAGACGGGACAGTCTTCAGGGAGTCTCCACTGATGTAGTCCCATCTGCAGTTCCTGTTTGTTAACTTTGATTGACCTTCAAAGGTCAAACCCATAATCTCACATTTTGAGAGAGAGAGATGTCCATTAAGAGCTAAAACGTTTGCAAGGGGCGGGGTTTGTTGTGCCTGACACCACTTGTTATGTATTATTGACAGTTTTATGATAAATAGTAGTCAATAACCCTTTGTGGCACAAGTAAAAACTACATGGGAATGTTTCTTTCTTTTTTTTTTTTTTAACTGTATTTCTGCAGCTTTCATAGCCCCCGGCCCCTGTTTGAGATCCTGTGTGTCAGAGAGGTGATGATGAAGAGGTGGGGTCACATGGTCGGGGTCGTGGTGAGCTGGGACCCTGAACTACGAGCCCCTCAGAGCGGATCGACAAAGTGTATTCCAACTCTGAGGTTCTTAACATCATGCTTCTTCTCCTGGTTTTATTTAGTTTCTTTAGTTTAAGACTCAGAAATCATGTGAAAGCTTTAAAGCTGTACCTACTGATCTGGCCTGTCTCACAGCACTGAGTACAAATGTGAACATGAACAAAGCCCCGCCCCCTTCGCCCTGCCTGACCTCTGATGCTCCCCTCCTCTCCTCATGTGCACAGTGGAGGTGGAGGTGGAGGCGGAGGTCCGGTCCAGTCCTCTTCGGCGTGTCCGTGGACCCCCCCCCCCTCACACACCAGCAGACCCTGTATGTGAGGCTCTGGTCTGTGCAGCCCTGGGTCTTGGTCTTCACTGCTCCTCATCACCTGGGCGGACTGGACCGAACCATGAGCGTGTTGACTCCGCCCACTGTCTGTGGACATTTGAGGTTTCATAGTCCACACATTTATCATCCTACATTGAGTGACACCATGTACATGTCCGCTGAGTCCCGTGGTCGTAAAAACTGTCTGTGGAGTCAAGTCCACCTGACCTCAGACTTTTATCTTCATCCTTCATTCACTGGACTCTGTCTGCTGCAGTCAGGTTTTTCTGTTTGTTCCCTTTGGTTGTTGTTTATGTCAATGTTAATGTAAGAAAAATCCTGTTTGCAAGCAAAACTTTTTAAGTTGCAAAGAAAGAGGAATCATTTTCAAGCAAAACTTTTGAAGTCTCAGGCCAAAGTTTTGAACTCACAAGCAAAGAAGACGGATTTAGAAGCAAAATGAGCTTGTTTTTTTTTTAATTGCAACTTACTGACTTTTGCTCTCAAATCTCTTTTTTGGGTGCAAATCTATTGCAGTGATGTGATTGGCCTGTTAGGTATTTGAGTTAACATCCAATTAACCAGGTGTACCCAGTCAGTGCCTCATCCTCCGGTCGTGGGTTAAACTGCTCCTCCGCAGCTCCGGAGGATGAGGTACCACCTGGGTCCCACCCAGGACCTCCTGTGTCTTCAACGTACACATACTCATATTAATTTTGTGAATTATGGAAAGCATGTCCAGTATCACGGTAGAACTATGTCCTGCATCAAAATATGCTTGTATTTCTGGTTCAAAAGACAGACAACTTCTTTCGTCCAATCAGTGCTCATTACGTCACCTGAGGATACCTACCTTTTCCGTTTTGGTTAATGTTGTGTTTTCTCTTTTGCCGTTGTGTTTTGCACTTCACAGCCACTGTAAAATATACCTTAGCTTTTCTTCAATATAAGTTTTAGCTTTATCTAAAACTTTTCAGATTATCTAATAAATCTAAAAACATTTTTTATCAGTTTTCCTCCTCTTTTGGGTATTATTTAGATAAATTGAGTGATTTTGGATGAGTTTTGCTTTGGTTTTTGTCTTAGTGTCATGTAAAACTAATTAATTCTTCTATATATACCTCCATTGTTTTTCAGTATCAATATTATTTTGAGGTCGTTTAAATAATATGACAAGGTTTACATCAGTATTTCATTAGTTTTTGTACTGCTACAAGTGTTATTCAACCCTTTAAACCCTAAGCCTAAAATGGTCCACCTGCACTTTTTTGCTTATTTTGACTCTAAAAAGGTTAGAAAATATGCTGAGTCCATTTGCCCATTTTTCCAGAGCACTTTTTTCCCCCAGATCTTTGAAAATCTAGCAATCATTTACAATATACTGCATGTTGTAATATTGCTAAGCTGGTTTCTTCTCCAGCTTCTAGTACAGATGTGAGTGAAATTACTTTGACCCAATAAAATGTCTCAGGTTTTATGTTCAGTTGGAGACGGTCACATAACTTAAGTGCTTTCAAATTAAATAGTATGAAGTGTCTTTAGTTCATTATATAATGGATTTCTTACGTGCTTTTCCGGAGTCTGACACCTCCAGCTCCAGCACTGGATTTCCCTCTTCGATCTCCTGACCTGGACTCTGCTCCTCAAAAATGTATGTATTTATAGAAGTGAAATTTTGCCCATTATAAGTAAATGAGGGGAAAAAAAAGATCTATTTTTTTTAACTTTGACCTGCTCTTCCCAAAATGTAATCACATCTACTCTGTCACTCGTAATCTATAAACCAAATTTAGTATGAATTGAAGCAATAGTTTTGCTGCCAGTGTGTTAAAGACACAAACAAGTAGTGCCAGGCACAACAAACCCCGCCCCTCACACATATTTTTTTCCCATTATAAATAAGTGGAAGATTGTAAAAATGAATATAGAATTTGAACTTTGACCTACTTTTCCCAAAATGTAATGAGCTCCATTCTGGGTCACTGGCAATCTATAAAGTCAATTTGGTATGAATTCAACCAATGGTTTTGCTGCTATAGACATGTGAATTTTCTCCCATTTTAAGTAAATTGGTGGGAAAAAAGATTTTAAAAATGTATACAAAATTGTAACTTTGACCTACTTTTCCCAAAATGCAATGAGATGTATTCTGGGTCACTGGCAATCTATAAACCAAATTTGGTATGAATTCAACCATTAGTTTTGCTGCTAGTATTAAATCCAACCAAAAACAATACTCCTTGCCTCCCCTTCGTGGGGTGGGGGTGGCAAATTAATTACATCTATTTTGGAATAACGCTGTATACAGAAAACAAAACATGTGTAGCACTGAATACTTCACAGATAATTGGGTCAGTTTCATGATTCAGCAAACTGTAATGGGTGGAAGCACAGAGACAGCACATGGATGAGTTAGGCTGAGTTTTAATAGTTTTAATTTGTACATTTTTAACAGTAATGTGTGCAACAAAACCATACAGTTAGCCCCAAAGTAGCCAACTTCAAGTTCTTCTTGGTATACGTACATGAATTAATTCACAATCTACATTTTTAAAGTACATAAAGATTACAGTACAATTTTCTAAACTGAGACGCAGTCTCAAATTAAGCCACTAGATTACATCTTTTTGTGTTTGCTGCCCAGTGTCTTTATAATACATGCTAGTGTTCACCCAGATAGTGAACTGCATTTGAGAGGTTTGTCAAAAAAGATTCATGCCATGAGTGGTTTTGATTCATCCAAACAACAAAAAAGCCTCAAACAAAGAAACCGAGGTTAAGCCACAATATGGGCTCACCAGCTAAACTACCTTGACAAGGCAAGACAGTCTGAGTTTGTACAGGAGGGAAATGGAGGAGCACGCTGTAAGGAATCGATTTCCAACTGTTAGAAAACAACATATAATCTTAAAACACTTTCCTCACTTCCTGCCAGTTCTAAATTAACCTGATCAAAAACATTAAATAGCTCCATGGACAGAAAGCACTAGTAATATGAGACATTATCAGGAGAGTTGTGACATTTCAATCTGAAAACAGCAGAGCCTCGAGTCGCCTTCACATGATATTCAGACTTGACAACTTTCAGACTTCAGGAGCAAAAGTAACAGACAGTTCATCTTTAACACTGGACATCGATTGTAACACGAGGTGGAGTTCAAAGCCCCAAAGAAAGCTATGAAGTGGACTTGCATTGAAGATAGTTTGACATTATCACTTACAAGGTGTGACCAGAGCTTTCAACAACTTTTTGAGTCCATTTATATTTGATTTAGTGTCGACTAGGCCTGTGAACTGCTGACATGGAAGGAAGCATTGAAATGTGGTTTTCCACATCATTTCACAAATAAGTTTCAAATTTCTCCTGAACTGTTGGAGAAAAAAAAGGTAAAGCAGTGACACTGACAGTATAAGACCACACTGTTATTACGTTGAAATCGGCAGCTGACTGAACGCTACAAATATAGAGACCGATGTTTAGAATATGATTTAAAGTGCACTGACACTGAAGTGTGGGAAAACTTTGTAAGCAATGGTTTGTGGGTTTTGCAGATTCCTTAAGGCCATGTTACAGCTAAAGAGATCGATGAGTGTTTTCAGAGACAGTCGACAGGAGCGTCTCCCTCCGCCTCGGTGTCAGTATGTGACACTTGACCTCTACCTCAACACTGGATGTTTCCGCCTTAATGCCACATCCAAGACCTGATTTAGGATGCGATTTAGATAAAACAGGCTACTGAGGAATAGACATAACTTATTACTCCTCACAAGATATTTATTGCACTTTGCTTGAGTGTGAACAAAATTATGAGACGTTAAATCCAAAAGGAAATGTGACGCAGAGCATTTATCTTTACGTAGGGTAACTGAGGAACAAATTCTGAATGGACTGACCGGCTGACCACATCCTGAACTTGTATGTCTCTGTTTGCAAACATTAGAGGTTGGGGAATCCTCATTTGAGTCTACGGAGACAATATCCTGCCAAAACATTGATATTGTGCATTTTGCCATGTCTGTTTTTGAATTGTGATGCATTACAAGTAGATTATGGTTTGTATTGATTCCATATTCTTGAGCAGTAATTTTAATTTAACTTCTATGCTGTAAATGGCCTTCACTCCTCTGTGCCAATTTAGTTTGAGGGGTACAAAGTCTCTTCTTTTAAAGGATATGATGGTGATGCTTTGTTTCTCCTCAGTATCAGCCAGACCCATGTGCAGTCTCAGTTGCAGATGCTCCTGACATATTCTGTGTGCATCAGGACCAGGCACCCTCCTGCTGTTGAAAATTAATACAAATACACTAACAACGTTACTATAGCAACAGCCGTGGATTCACCCGCTGCTGAATCCACTCAAACAAATACACCGCTCTCTGCTGTTGTGGTGCTTTTCCACCATGGTACTGGCTCAACTGGCTTCATTTGGGGGGGTTTGAATTGAAAGTATGAATATTGTATGCATGTATGAATACTAAATGTATATCAGACGGTTTTTCATTTCTGAAGAATAGACCAGTGTTCTGATTGATTCCAGTGCCATGACTTCTGATCATAATTTTAACATTTTTAAAAACACAATAAAATATTTTATACAAATCCATTTATCAAATTATTAGTTCTTTGGTAAGTAACAATATAGTTGGTGGAATACTCTTCAGCAAGCCAATCATAAACCCTTCAGGGGGATTTAACCCATAAAGACCCAGTGCTGCTTTTGTGGCAGTTCCCAAATGAATTTTCCTCTTTAACCTTTAAGTGATTTATCAGCATTCTGCATTTCACAGTGAAAATAAGGTATTTTCCTATATTTAATCATTTCCCAATCATGTAGATGTTTATAAAAGCTCAGTAAATTCTAAGGTCAAATCAGAAGAAAATGAAGAAACAGAGACTTCAACAAAATATACCATATCGAATATAAAACAAATGTCTCCATCCACTGTCATTTATCAAGCTCCATGGATTTTACTGGAGAATCAACGTTGTAGAAGATGTTGTTTTCAAATTCACTAGAGCCTCTGAACATCCAAATGGGTCATATCTGATGAAAAGATGACAAACTGCATTTTACACCAATTATTTACATGTAATTATTGGATTAGTAGATCAACAGGTATTAAACATTTAGATCATTAGATGGTTTTGGTCGGTGGTAGATGTTTGGGTCTTTATGGGTTAAGTTAGGTTATTTCTCAATAGTCACTGACTTTCTGTACAGTATATTAAAAATAACTGACTGATTAGAATGGAACTTGCACAACCATGGTGCTGAAAACAACCTTTTGTGTTGAAGATGACGTCAAAGGAGGTTTATGCAGTGTTGCTTCATTCAGGAGACTATATCTGCCTTGGAAAGTAAAGTACCAGATACTCAAAACACATTCAAGTCAAGTCAAATTGAGCCAGCACCATGCAGAAGACAGGTGAAATTACTGAGATAATAAATGAATGTTGAGATAATAAAACAAAATATTACGAAATGTTTTTTTAAAAGATTAACCTCAGCAGGCATTAATGGAACTGGAGCCACAGACTGTAAAGTGGCAGTTCACACTGCTGGTCATTTTATGCTATTTGTGGATAACAACAGCAGCTTCTTGCTTTAATTGTGAGAAATGGGATGCTGACCCTGTCAGTGATGTGCAAAGTCCTGGTGATGTGACAGATAATGTCATATTGACATTGTGAGCAATGCAAACCCAGTGCCCACAGGAAGTGGTCACATGCCGATGACACACAACATGTGGGAGGTTAAACACTGGGGAAGTACACATGGTTAGGATACTCCTGACTCTGCTCATAGACAGTTCGTGTCACGAGTGTTGGCGGGGTGTGGAGAAAGGAGGGCAGGTGCTCATAAGGTGTGATCAGTCAGACCTTGAAACCAAAAACTAAATGACGCCGAGTCTCTTATTTTTTGCAGCGCAGCCGTTTTGACTGTCGTGGGTGGTCTGGGCTCTTTCTTGTGCGTTTGAGTGTGGACCCTCCCTCCCCATCTGGCTCTGTGGGCAGAGAGGTTTCAGTGGAGCTCCCACCCGTCAGTATGGCAGAGGCAGAAGACATGCTGCTGACAGTGGAAGACGTGGCGGTGCTGTTGGACGTCGAGGGGACAGCCGGGCTGGGTCGCGGCCCCCCCATAGCGGCAGCACTACTGTCCATCAGTTCCCGGAGCTTGTGTTCCAGCTCAGCAAGGCGGGCGTTCTGCTCGCCGATGACCTGTGTCTGTTCCAGCAGCTTCTGCTCCTGGTCTTGCAGCTGCTTCTGCTGCTCCAGCTGCTTCACACGGATTTCTTGCATCTCCCGCCGCAGCACTGTCATGGACGCCCCATTCACCTTCACCTGCTGCTGCACCTTGGTCATCTCTGAGCGGGATGGGGTGTTTTTGGCCAGCAGGGACATGGTAGTCAGGGAGGTAGATGGACCTGCCACTGTGGGGAAGAGGACACAGTATTAGGGAAAAATGGAATCTCATCACATAATGAAACTACAACAGGACTATTAGACAAATAAAGTAAACACAAATGGAAGATTCCAGGTTTCATATGTCCCATGTGCTGAGTGATACGGCTGAAATCTAGCACAGGGCACTGCCTCACAAAGGCTGCTTCCATCTTAGCAGTGGTGGGTGGGGTTTTTTCTAGTGTCAGTGCTCAACTCTGTAATACACCATTATGAACATAAGGACCCAGGTGAGCTCACAGAAGACAAAAAACCTGAGCAGAGCCAAGCACCTTTAGCCCAGTACCAGAACTGCTTATGGACAGAGTGATACCGGTACACAATGGATCTTAAATGAACTTCATCTGTTGAGGACAGAGGCTTCTGTCAGTGTTACCAATTCTCAAAACCTAAGATTCATACTCGTGTTTTCTGTTCGCCATATATGCAAAACAACTGAAGGAATAGATTTGAAGATATATGGCTGTTGAAGACAAAGCCCTTGAACAATCAAATGTATTGGGCATGCTGTATGGTATGAGGTGTCACTACCACCATCAAACTGGCCAAAAAACAGTCAAGTTTTTAAAATTTTCACTCAGGACTAAAAACAGTTTCTGTAGTAAGTATCTAAAAAAAGTTTATTTGTGACAGTATTTTCGTTGTGTGGCTCTTGCCCAACTGACAGCTATTTTGTGAGAAGCTTTCAAACACCCAGCTTTTGTGCATATAAATCTAGATTAAAGTGTGAAGGTGCAGAAGCTGTGTGTCAGTCACAGTCTCAGTGGATTCCATTCTAAAGGATGCTGTGGGTGCAGCTCAGACTGCAGTTTTTTTCTACCTGGTGCAGAGCCAATGAGTCGACCCGAAAGGTCAGCCCCCGGCAGCTTCTTCTTCAGGATGGGAACGATCTTCTCATCAAAGTACTCCATGGCCATGGATGAGATGTCCCTGAGCTCCTGCAGAACCTCGTGAGCCCGCTGTGGAGCGCGGGTTGAGTTGACATAACGTAGCACACGGTAGATCTCATCTATAACCTAAAGGCAAACAACATGGAACAATCATAAGCCACAAACTACAAAAAACATACTATGCATGTGACACAGGGTGGGGGCTGTTTGTGGTTAATAGTCTCGACTACAAACACAAATATACATGTCACACTAGAGTGCCATTTCATGCTGAAATCACACTGGATCTTAAGTAGGTGGCACTATTTTCACATTCTTCAGAATTTTATCCCTTGCTATCTTTGGGCTGAATCACCTGACAGTCTTGGATTGAAAACAATCTTAATTTGTCACATATTCTGCTTTTCTGAGGGAGTTTGGTCTGTGTAATTATAGTATTTTACAGACAGTATTGTTTTAACTGGTGGCTTTGTAGTACTGATGCCAGTATCAGAGGTTGCCAGGCTCCTGAGTTTATTTTAGTACTGAAGTATCTGTCCACACTAAAATGGCTTTAGTCTGCAATAATTTCTCTCTTAATTTCTCCTCTCTGGGTTGGTGGGGAGTCCTTGCCCCAAGTGGAGGAGTTTAAGCATCTTGGGTTCTTGTTCACGAGTTATGCTGGGCAAGCTGGTGACATTTGCTAGCACTATCTTTGATTGTTTAAAAGTATTGTTCTTTGATTTAAGGCATGTCCATCCATATCCATTTGTATGCCTGTAATTGTCTCTTCTTGATAAAAAGGTATAAAAGTATGTGTGTATAATTAAATGATGAGATTTATACTCCAGCTGTGGCATAAAGTTAACAGGATAGAAAAGATAGTTATAATTGCAACTGTCTGTATGTCTATGATGTGGCAGATCAGAATTCAGTATTGTGACAATAGTATGCATGGCTTAAGGTTTACAGCTGACCTTTCCAGGGATGAAGCAGCAGAGATTAGAATCGACGTATTTCATGAAGGTCATGTTGAGCAGAGAAAGGCGTGTCTCCACAGCGGCCAGAATGTCAGCATGACGTGCCAGCGAATGGTTTCTCCTCTCCGATTCTCGCCTAGAAACACATCATTTTGTGACATCAGAATCTGCTGTGAAGAGCTCTTGTGGTAGAACCTATTTTGGACAAAATCTTAACAACAAGATGAGCTGACAACTTGAGAAGTTGTGGTCTGGTTTTCTGAAAAACTCACTGTTCACAGTAGTGATACACAACATTGCATCAGTTCAATAACTA
Source organism: Ostorhinchus cyanosoma (assembly GCA_029814465.1). NCBI lineage: Eukaryota > Metazoa > Chordata > Actinopteri > Kurtiformes > Apogonidae > Ostorhinchus > Ostorhinchus cyanosoma. Next base: position 27,317,197 of record JAPTYQ010000008.1, read on the forward strand.
CAATTTCCATTCAAAATGTCCATGTTTCAGGCTAGTGGATATCCTCTACTTTGTGGCATTTTAAATGAAAGGAGGATGGGGAGTCATTCACAGCTGCTACATTTGTTGTATTGATGAAACAGCAAAACAACAAGAGGACTGAATTTCTCCTGAATACTCCCCTGAGCAGTTATATTCGGAACAGTTGATGTTGCCTCTAGTAAGGACAGAAAATACAAACTATTGAGACAGGATTTAGGAGGAAAACATTTCCTGGATATTCAACAGTTAGACTACAAGTTAACAGACTGTTAAAAACTATAGTCTGTAATAGGGCTGCAACTATTTCAGTGATTATTTCAATAGTTGACTACTCAGATTAAGAACTGTAGAAAAAACAATGGCTCTTATAATTACTGCAGCAATAAAATATATTTTGTTGCCTCTAACAAACTTTATGCACCAAATATTCTTGTTAAATATTCATTCATTCATT
>JAPTYQ010000008.1:27328863-27344244 GCA_029814465.1 Ostorhinchus cyanosoma
GAATAGATCCCATGAAATTTTGGTGAATGTAGGTCAAAGGTCAAGGTCACCAAAAATGTGTTTTTGCAATGATAAGAAATAGGGCAAATCAATAATTTCCTTTTCATTCCTGTATACTGAATATACTATATAGCTTCTTTTTGCTCTCACTGTTGATGCGCATTGACTTCAGAACCTTGAAGGCCAAATTTGAAGACTCTAGGTCAAAGGTCAAGGTCACAATAAAGGTCAAAATTGAATTTTGGATATAACTTTTGAACTATTCATCTTAAGAGACTTCCAATGAGCACCAGAATGCTCGTCTTTCAATTCTGCATCTTTTGTGTATAGATTTTGATCTATTGTTGACCCAAGAGGTTGGGGGTCACTCAGTCAAAACCTAAAAAACTAAAATGGACTATAACGGAAAAATGAGTGGAGATAGAGACTTAGTTATTATTAGTGACAGATAGGAAACCAGGTATGGGCTTCAAAATGGCGTCATGACCTTTGACCTTGAGTGACCTTAAAAAGTCAAAATCAAGGTCACATGATTTTAAATGGTCGTAACTAAAAAAGAGTGGTGATTAGTACTCAGTTAATTTTGTTGACAGATAGGAAACTACATGTAGGCTCCAAAATGGCATCATGACCTTTGGCCTTGAAAGATCAAACCCATAGTCTCATGTTTTAAGAGGGAGGTGTCTATTAAGACCTAAAACGTTTGCGAGGGGCTGAGCTAACCCTAACCCTGGCACCACTTGTTAAGACAAGTCTTCACCTTTTGGACCTTCGCCACTCCTCTCAGCATCCTACATTGAGTAGACCTGGGTACATCAAACTCCACAGCTTCAAGAATGGCTTTAAAATTCAAGGTAATGGCCTTTTAGGAACCTTTCATTTGATTTTGAAAAGTTCTCCATTTGACAGTGTTTAACAAGCTTTTTCTGCTCTGGGTCTTGTCCCATCCTGACTGCTTTGGGTTTATCTTTTTTTATGGTTTGGTGGCTGCAATTTCTTGGCTATATCATTTGTTTATTCCCCCACGCTCAGGGTCTTGACAATCTAACTCATTTCCTCTTTGGTCAGGTCACTTTTCATGCCCAAGGTCAAAGGTGAACAGGACCTGCATAATAATGTGGCACACTTACTTGTATATGGAGCATTCTACCAAATTGGTGACCATATACTATTAACTTAATGCTATGGTCACGACCAAAACAGTACTGTCACTACTGAAACACCAGTGGTTTTGTCAAAAATAAAAGATAATGAGTTATCAACCTGTACTTTATAATAATGGTTGGTTAGGTGGATGTGTAATTTCAACTTTCATTAATGGTGAAATCAATATAATTAGCTTTCTACATTTTACAAGAAAAATAGTGTTTGATTTTGATGCATCATAAAAATTCAACATGACAAAATATGTTAAAATATTAATTGAAATTCATTTATCTGTGGAAACCACCTAGATTAATTTTTAAAAATAGCCTGTACATGTGGGAATGGAAAAAAATATTAATAGTTTAATATAATTATCTTAATTCTAAAGGTAATGTTATGTTTTGGTAGTGACAAATTTTGGGTGAGGAAATATATTCCAATACTGTATGCAAATAAATGAAAATTGACTGTACTTTTACTAAATATGTGTTCCTTAGATGTAGTGCAACATAAATATGGTCAAATTTTTCCAAGAGGAGAAAAATTTCACACACTTTCAACCCTAAATTTGAACCAATTTGGTAGAATGCCTCATATACAAGTGATCTGTGATAAAGTTTATAGAGGATTTTATTAAAGCACAAGGCCTGAAACACATCATACTAAACACCTTTTTTTTCATGATTTCCAAGAAAAGATCACTTGCATATTAATTTGGTGAGCAGCGAACAGAGAGGTTTCTACATCAGAAGGCACTGCATCACAAAGTACAATCTTTTAATTTCATTTTACCAGGCATCAGGTTTTAAACTTTTGATACAAACAACTGTAAACGTGAATATGATATTCTGTTCAGAGTAGAGATGGTGAAACTGTTCATTTCAGAACCAAGATGCACCTCTCAAAGTATGAGCAAGGCCAACTGTGAAGTGGACCATGATGGTTTGCCCATTTTTAAAAGGCTGTGGCTACAGATACAAAGCTGTACGGAAAGACTAGGAATATCACAAGCTTTCTGATTGGCAGATTACTGTTATATGTCCCTGTAAATTACATTACTGCTTCTGCTCACCTGTCAAAACATCTAGTATGAGTTTTTTTTTTTAGGGAAGAGAGGTAATTTACAATTCCTGGAGTAAGTCAAAGTTAGAGAAAATCCTTATTTAACTTAAGGTGAACCTCACACAGACAACTGGACAAAAAACACAGGGATATTTTCACTCAGTTCCCCAGCAAATCACTGGGAAGTTTATTCCTCACAATACGGAAACATGCGCTCGCTCACGCACGCACGCACACACGCACACACACACACACGTGAAGTCTATGAAATATAAAGAAATCCTTTAACTTTAAATACTTGCTATACCACCAAAACCACTGTCAGCAGACTACGCTCTGATAGGATGAGGCGTGTTCATCATAAGCTGTGGTACTGAGCATGCTCAGTCACTCCATGTCAGTGGAATCCAGTTCACTGAGGAATCTCTGACACTTAGCCATGAGGACTTTGATGGCCTCCGAAACCAGAATCTCTGGAGGCAGGATGCCCGTTGACTCAACTGTAACTGTGGAACGACAAAGACGTTATTCACACACTATACGATAAACCAAACAGCTATATGATGACAATTCAGGTATCACTTTTTTTTTCTTCTCAATAACAACACAGACATTTTTTTCTATATTTGAGTGCAAATCGAAAAAAGGGAAAAATGGCCTACTTTACCATTTACTTTACTATTACTTTTTATGCACTCACATATGACCTGGAAGTGACCTTTATTTGCTTTCAGTGGATCTGTGGGTTATTCACTCTACAATATTATAAGGTCATGACCTTGATTTGTAAAATACTTAGAAATATTTGTGTAGGTATGAGGATGTACAAATAAAATGGAATTAACTCATAAAGACCCAGTACTACTTTTCTGGCAGTTCCCAAATGATTTTTTTCTCTCCAGTTAACCCTTAAGTGATTTGTCACTATGTATTATAATATTCTCCTCTGTATTTTGCTTTTATAAGTGAAAATCTGATATTTTGCTATATTTAAATTTACTGATTATGTAGATATTCATAAAAGCTCATTTTAAAGTTGAGGGATAATATCAGCAACAGAGGAAACTGAAGGAAAAGTGACTTTCAGTAAAGACGTCAATAACTAAACGTAAAAATAAGATTTTGTTCTGTTCCATTTGTCATTCTTTCAATTTATCCAAGACATTTCCTCTTACTGTTACATGCTTTGTGGTACCTGAAAATCTCACAACACTTAACTCTGGAATTAAAAATATAAAAAAAAAATTCTCAGGAGGTACTCTACTACCAGAAGAAATTAAAGTACAACTCCAGACTAATATGAGTGAGTATTGCGTACAGATGAAATGGTCTCGCACTCGTCCAAGCTTCACCAGGTTCTTCAGGTCATCATGTCGGAGGACTTCTCGACTGCATGTGTCCAGACGACTGTTCACTACTTTGGCAACCTTCTTCCCTGAGGTGGACAGTAGAAGACACACATAATTACGATGCACAAGTCCATGTCAATTCAAACACTCATATCAAAATACAGGTTCATGTATAATAATCAGTGACAACAAGGAAGTTGCAGATTGGACCAGTCTTGCCTCACCTTGACCTCACCTGTGAGGGCCACTGAAACACAATAGAGCAAAACTGAGCCAATTCTGGGTCCAATTCACTTTCCCAATGGGGACAGTTTCAGGGTTGAGTAGACATTAACCAGTGGTGGATTTTTAAAGGTCAACATAATAACAGTACTACTGAACAGAAAAAGATGATTAGGTGGACAGAAAATGGATATCTAACTTCTAGGAAACATCAAGTCAAAAAATGAACAAATGAATACAGATTACTAAACATCAATGAATAAAAAACTTACTGATTTTAATAAATGAGTCAAATCTGGAACGGAACATCAACTGTGATAAAGTAATTTTCAGTGTGATTTTTGTTATTTTACCATCCAAATTACTAATGTCCAATTGAGAGGTCTTACATCAATCACTATGAAAGACAAGCCCTGCTGATGCTGCCGGTTTGCAAAACATCCTGTCAGCGCTGATTAATCACCCACTACAGACTTTGACTAAACACTTTCCATTTTCCTGATCAGGAAATGTCACCATCAGTTCTTTCTAGATTTTGTGTGAATCCTGAGACCCCCATACATGCACACAGAAGCCACTTGGCTTTTGCAATATAGATATTGTATTTCTGCAACTGAATACAGCTATATCTTACTTACTACACCTTTTGGAGACTATAAGCAAATAGAGGACCCATAGATGTACAGGCTCCTTCTCACCATTCACATCTTCCAGGTCTATGACTCCTCTGGAGAAGCAGCGTTTCAAGCGCTCAGCCTGTTCTCCCTCCACTGGCTCCAGGATGGTGATTTCTGGGAGCAGTCTGTAACTCGCTGTGGCCACTGGGGAGAACTTTGCATGGTCCTTACCTGGAAACACAACAGGACACACACTATGATGAGTGTTTGTGTGTGTGTCAGAGAGAGAAAAAGAGAGCTCTATTCAGACTAGAGGTCAACTCAAACAGATACATATATGGATACTTGTACTGTAAAATTAGCATTTATAAAAGGTTTCAGTGTGCATGTCATTACACTCAAAGGCTTCCAACCAGTGCTATGTTTTATTTGTTACTACTGTTGCAGCTATCCATCGATTATTTTCTTTGATTCAATTTGATTTAACAATACAACTAATACAACAATGAGCAAAAAAAGTAAAAATGTGAAAAAGACATGTAAGAAAATGACAACCTGTCCTTTATTCCAGAACCAGCTGAAACGACAACCACAAAAAGTATAAACTAAAAACATATTAAGAAAAATATCTATATAGAAATAACAATACTAACAACAGTATAAACTAATACTAAAAAGTGAGCATATAGACCTTTTCTGCCTTTCTGAGCGAGAGAGAGAGAGAGAGAGAGAGAGAGAGAGAGAGAGAGAGAGAGAGAAAGCGAGAGAGAGACTGTCATTCAAGTATACACAAGAGTGAAATTCTTTAATGTAAGGCATCAAGCAGCAGCAACAGGGTCACACTACACCTCTTACAGTTACAGAAAGACAGAATACAAGCACATACATAGACATATAAAGTACATGTGGTCACGTGCTGGAACTTTTTCAGTGAGTTTGTGTGTGTCCTCATCTCTTCTGAGCTACACTCCATATGTTGTTTGTGTTGATCCTGGCATCATGTGCATCACATTCAGCACTCGTGGAAAAACAGCAGTAGAACTAATGATTAGTGACAGCCAAATTAAAGAAATGAAGCGTCAATTCAAAAAAAGGGTCATCAAATAATAATAAACATTTTCAAATCCATTTCTTACCAAGACCTTTCACGCAGTGCATAATAATGTCCAGCTCCTGCCCCGGCCTCAACTGGGCTATCAGGATGTCATCATGTACTGGTGTAATCATGCTGTCTGCAAACACATCTGCCTGGTTACCAATGGGAACCCACTTTATATCTCTGGAATAAACTGGGACAAACACAAACATTCTTTCTCACTCACATATCAGTGTGTTGTAAGTTTGTTTACCCTTAGCCTACAAGTTATTTGTTCAATGCTTACACAATCCCGCTGCATTTAGCGGAGACCTACCCATGTGGTTCAGATAGAGCTCTCGGGGATCCGACGTGTCTTTACTGGCTCTGGGGTTTCTGCTACATTTGATCTTGAGCTGTAGTTTAATTGTGTCTATTTCTGAACCTTCCTCTTCTGTGGACTCTTCTCCTGGAAGAAACCAAGGAATATCTTCAACTTTTCCACTCATCCATCCAGCTTTAAAAATAAATGAATCTGAATAAATGAATGTCAAACTCAAAACAACAAATTGTGAATTTGTACATCAAAAGAACTGTTAAAAAATCAAAGTGGGAATGATTTGTAACTTGTGAGATACTATTTTCCCTCAAAGTCAACCATTCTTGTTCAGAAGACTGATATTTAACACTGATAACTGAAGAAGTCTCTTGGATGACAGAGGAAATGTTTTCAAAAGAGCTAAACCAGTCCAGTTGAACTGAGAAGAACTATCAAGACGAATAAGGACCTGGAAAAATGAGAACCTACACAGACATTGATAACTATCGTTAGCAACTTCTATTAATACAGATGGTTTGTAGATCATTCCTTTCCAACAATAATTACTCATCCAAACCAATTAATATTTTCAGTTTGAACCTAAACCAATACAGTCATGGCCAAGTAAAATTAAGACTTTGTAGCATAGAGAACAAATCCAGACAAATAAAGAACCTTTCTCATCCTTAGCCCCTTTTCCACCATAGGAACTATTCCAAGGAACCTTGAAAAACCTCAGCGTTTCCACTGAAATTGCCTGGGTAAAGAACTTTCAACATGACCTCAAACTTTCAATGAAAAAAGTGCTGGATAGGGGGTGGGATGTTTCAGATTCACTGGAATTCTTATGGGCAGGGCTGTGAGCTGAAGAACGCTGATTGGTATGACATCCTTGCAGCATTCCATAACTTATATTCATTCCATTTGTGTTTTGATCATTTGAAAAAATGGAACAAAAGAAGAGAAGCTACAAAATATGGAAGGATGATAAGGTCCATTTTCTGAATACACTATTCAGGTCAAGTCAAGCCCAGCATATTCGCCTCACTCCTACTAGTGCATTGGATCTGTCTGCCTATCTGAATACATTAAAGTGTGTATTTTGCAAATGCACTCAAAAGAAATTCAGTGGGATTTAGAATCAGCAACTGAAAACATCCAAGCCTTATTTGAATACATTTTCAGAAACTTCATGATGTGGTGGAAATGCAGGGCACACAATTTACCACCAACCAAAAAACCGAACCAAAAACAATACCCTCATCTCCCCTTTGGAAGATGGGATAATAAATATGCTATTCTAATTAGTCGACACATATCCTGTCCACACAATCTCCTCCAAAGCTAACACTGCAGCTACATCCCTCAGTATATACCTACTAAACTGAGTAGGGTGTTCCCTTAGCTAGGCAGCAGATAGCTAGCAAATTACAGACTAGCATCCTGAAATATACAGTATATATACACTACTCACAATAAGTCAGGGATATTGTGAGGTTCTCAGGGGATTTCATATATAAGGTGTTTGTTTCACTTCAGTGACTTTAGGGATGGGGAGGGTGATCGACACACCTCATTTTGTGTTTTCCATGTGATGGTCTCACTGAGTACAAATGTATCTTACATATTAGGGCCAGTACCAAAAAATACAAAAGGACAACCCTTTTCAATGTGGTATCAATTTCAAAATTCTGGGGGTATATAAAAAGCTGGCATCGTCAGTAAGTCATTCCCAGTTCATTATTCAAAAACTGATTTCATCCACTCTTACTTGATTATGCAAAATCAAAAGAAAATTGATCCAAGACCTTTTTTTTTAAACTCAGCCCTAGACCTGTATGTGGAGGACGTTTCAATAAAGCTGTGAAACAGTGAAAGTGAGCTCCCCTCATCTTATGTTGTTGACTATCTGCTGCCTCCCCACAGTTGAGAACCGCTGGTGCATGCCAAAATTTTTGCAAGTACATGGACAGACAGATGGACGACCAACTGATGACAATACCTTGCAGCCAGTGTGGCCGAGAATAAAAATGTCTTCAAAGGCCTCATCTCCTTCAGCGCAACAAAATTGGCCATCACGACCGGGGGTGCTTTTTCCTTCAGTGGAATATTGGACTTTCAGGTTGCGCAGGATCATAAAACGGCACCTGACTATGTGGAGATGTTGCAGGGGGCATCCCTCATGACTGAGGGCCCTGGTCTGTGTGGGAATGACTGGGTTTAAAAACAGGACACTGTAGTTCACAATGCCTGCTTGCCTAAGGACTCCTTCCAGAGGAATAAAGTCACTCTTTTGAACTATCCTGCATGTTCTCCTGATCTAAATCCAATTGAGAACATTTGGGGATGGATGGCAAGGGTAGTTTACAAAAATGGACAGTGGGTTCAAAATGACTCTTACTGCATCCAACCTCAGCAGCAATGCACCATTGAGAGGCTTTACTTATGCAGCTCAACAATCTGACCACATTCAGAGTAAAAGCTTTTTTGCCTTTGCCATAAGGAGGTCATGACAGTCTGAATACCTGATGGAAAATTACATTGAATCCACATTTTGGTGCAAATTTTGGCTTTTAAAGGCTGTGGCCTTAAACTTTTGATTGGCTGATGAACATCCAATTTCAGTTTAATTGTTGTTTTCAATAAATTGCTTACTCACATTTTTTTTGTCTCACTCCCATTTCTTCATTTTGCATTGCAAAACTCTACTTAGAACCTTCTTAAGATCCAAGAGTGCAATATGTAAGTTCTTGCAATTTTTCAACTGGCCTTAAGATTTTGATCAGGAGTATATATAGATGCCATAATTGTAGAGCTAATGGTCATCAAACTGTGAAGGGATGAAGCAATTTCTGAAGAGTTTTGGTACAAAGATTATTAACATTAGCTGTCTTTGCTAGTATCATTTACATTACTTACATTACAACAATTAAAATGTTGAGTGTTTTGTTTTGGCCCCACTGCTAGAGATCAACTTAAGTTTATCACCCTAAACTAAACTCGGGCACACACTTGCTTACAGGAAATTTGAGTGTTGGAGATTCTTCTACAGAAGTGTCAAATTTAAAATGAGTGAAATCAAGTGGGTGCATTTGAAGCAAGAAATTTACAATAAATCAAATGGAGTTTAGAGATAAAATCCCAGAGGGTATAGTCTTGATTAGTCCTGTAATAAATCCGAAGTCTCTGTCTTATCTGGGACTGAAACAAGACAATTCTGAATAGAGACCAAGACTTTCGAAAATAGATCAATACACACAAAGGCAAAACACCATCTGTCTAAATCAGGTCCACACGTGTTTTAGTTACATACCAACCTTAATCAGAATCAACCTGTACTAATAAAAGATAACCATACACATATTCACAACTCAGTGAGTGAAATACTACTGACAGGAGTAACGTGGGACTTTTTAGCCAACTTTTGCACACATTTGTTGTTATACCAGTGTTCCTGTACTCAAAGAGGCGAGGATCAGCTTTGATAGGTATCAATCCCAATCTGTGGGCCAGCACTTCATCCTGGACGATTGATGTGTTGTTGTAGATGAACACCTTTTCTATTGCCATGGTGGGAACCTGCAAGAACAAACCAGACCAGTGTGCAAAATAGATCATCTACTTTCAGATATTTGGTGTTTGGGGGCATGGAGATAGCAATTTGTTAGGGCAAAAGGATTTGATTCCAACATCAGTCTTATTGTGCAAACACATCTCACCTCTGCCAGTAGGATCCTTCTGAAGGCATTTGCAATGGCTGCATCAATGCCCACCATGTCAAACTCCATACTGCTTTCATCCATTTGGACCACATCAATTCTGAAGTTCTACACAGATAGGGATGTCAACAGATATATTGTTTTTCTAACAGTTATTTTATACATCACATGGATTAAAAGGTAAAAGACTCCAAAGTCAGGCTGAAAATAAAGCAAAATGCATCACTTTTTAGTTACTGGGTATAATATGTTAGTCTAAATATATTCAACACATGAATCCATCCTCTTTGACTCAATGTCATTTGAAATATAAAGACAAATAGAAAAAAAAAGAAATATAAGAACAAAACTTAAACATTCAAATGTGAGTCCATTTCCTTTTTTTAACATCTCATCCCCGTCTGTACAGTGTTAAAACCTGCTACATATTTTCTGTTGTAACATGTAACAAAGTGTTTTAACCTCTTCAGACCCAGCTGTGGGTTTTCTGTCCTCGAATGAGGACAAAAGTTTCACAGCTTTATACAAAAAACAAAACAAAAAACTGTCTACCACAAATGACATTTGATTAAAAAAATAATAATCAAATCCATCTTGAAAAAACTGTCGAATCATGATGTTTCAAATATAGGGAATTATTTAATTAAAAAAGCCCAAACTTGTACTTTCCTGGGTCTCAGGAGGTTAAAGAGTAAGTGTGATCTGAGGGTCCAGGGTCACACATATTTAGCATTTATTCAACACTTACTGTGATGGACATGACACCAGGATCAACACAAACATGGAGCTTAGCTCAGAAGAGACTAGGACACAAAGGCATAATTTCTATATGCTCACTTTTCTTAATGGGAACCATCACTCCTTTAAACTTCTAAGCTTTCACACAAATATTAAAAAATATTTGGCGATATTTTGTTGTTTAAGTTGTATATTAGTTCTATGTTGTCGTAAGTTGGATGCAAATGTGTTGAAGACTGCAGTGCACATATTGTTTGTAGATGTCATTTGACTTTGTGTTTGTTTATATCTATAGATGTTTTTGAATACATTTTTAGATTGTTGTTGTAATGTCTAGATACTTTTGTATATGTTTTTACTTGTATACTTTTTGTGCTTGTTGTTTCCACTGGTTCTGGAATTAAGAATAAGTTGTTAGGCATTTTCAGACGTGTATTTTTTTTTTTAACATTTTTTCTATTTTTTCCCCCACCTACTCAATTCAAATAATCGTTTAATCTAAGAAAATAATTAAAAGATTAATCGCTTACATTTTTAGCTGTAGGTCTACTCTAGATGGCAACTCATCAGAAGTGCCAATTCCGGCAGGATACTATGGATATTTACATATTAAACACTGTTGTTTTGCGAATATGGTCTGAACACTTGCCTTATGATAGTGACTACTTGATTAAAGTAAACACTTGTTTTTTACCTTTTGAAAATTCGGCATATTCCACGTGTCATCATAGCCGGGGTAGTTTCCAGGAAAGTCCGTGGTATGAACCTGAAATCAATAACATAACAGACACCGTGAAGAAGTCACTGTTTTACTCACTCACTGCTGTTACTATTTCTAAATGTATATGTTAGAAACTGATTTAGGATGTAGCATAAAACTGTGTCACTGTACTGTGTGGAGTTTTACCGGACGCTGTGCATGGTTTAATAAGTAATACGAAACAGTTACAGTCCAAACAGCTCGGCAGACCACATAACCACCCAACACTAGAGGTAGCTCACTGAGTTTTCAATATTTACTCACATTTTTCACACCAAATTCTCCCAGAATTACTCGACTCCTGATTTCTTCCACGCTCTTCATAGTCGCCGCCATTTTTTCTCCACACTGACCCCGCCCACAACAATGACACTTCCGCTCAATAATACGTCCCCTGACGCAACTTCCGCTTTCACAGTCTGTGTCACAGTCTGAGGTATTCTTTCAGTCAAGTTAACCTATAGACCGTTTAGTGAGTCAAAAATGGCCACGTGAGGTTGTTTTCATGCGATATCTTTGTAATAAAAACGTGTTATTATTTCACATACCAGGTATCTCTGAAAAACATGTTACTGATATATGCGATTTAAAATTTATGGACCAAGTTTTATGTCCTTAATAAAGCTTGAATGAATGAATGGAAATTGTTAAGATGAGTCTCTGTTTTGCAGCTCTTTCATCTTGGATGATGAGTAAAGCATCGAGGAACTGCTCACTTTAGCCTTCTCATGGCATATTTATTGTATTACATGAAGTAAAGAACGTGTTCAGCGGCTCTGTTCATCCGCTACGTCTCATACACACATTAACGAGAGGGAAGAGAGTGCACAGATCATCAACAGGTTATGGATACAACTAAACATGACAATGACAGAGCAATCTCCTCTGGTGTTTGCATGTTATTTAGAGCTCAACCAACAGGGGAAACCCAACAACTACCTTTGTTTTCTCTGACTGACACTTCAGTTGGTAAGATCTGTTTATCCTGCAACAATGGTAAAAATAATAAACTGATTAGATCCCTGTTTAAAGCAGATGTCATTACAGTTCCATATGTGGTTTCATACTGGAATAAATATGTGTGACATATTGATTGGGAAAAGGTCTGGCTTCTACCCAACTGATACCTGCTGACCAACAAAGTTTAAGAAATTTCGTTTAAAATAATTCATAAGTTTTACCCATCGAATGATCATATTGTTAAAAAATTCAAGAGAGACATTGATGTGAAATGCACTTTCTGTTCTATAAATGTTGAAACAGTTACTCATTTGTTTTGGCACTGCCCTGTTGTCCAAAGTTTTTGGATCAATGTTTGTAATTTCATTGACAGAAATATTGAAAAAGATTTTAAGTTGTTTTGGAGGGATGTACATTTTGGCCTCTAACTTTAAGACTAAGTTGAATGAAACTTTTATTATTAATCTCATAATTCTATTGGCAAAATATCACATTCACAAATGTAAATTCACACAGAAAAAAACTTCCTTTGTTGCTTTTTACAGTGAGGTCAAACACTACATTGACTCAATTGAATTTTCCTTTAATCAAAAGGCAAACAAAACTATGAATATTTGTAAACATTTTAATATTTTTTTGTAAACTTCTTTTCCCCCTGGCAAGTTATGTTTATTTTGTGCTGTGTTAAAAAACTTTCTAATTTATAAATTTGCACTATGTGATGTTGAAGATGATCATTTATGTACTCTGTGCAAATGTTAAATAAAGTGTTTTTGGGAAAAGAAAAAAAAACATGACAATGACCTTCACAATAAGAGTAAGCTCGTCCAGGGTGTACCCTGCCTTCGTCCTATGCAGCTGGAATAGGCTCCAAATGACCCTAGTGAGGATAAAGCGGGTTCAGATAATGAATGAATGAATGAATAAGAGTAAGAGCATAATAAAATAACAATAAACATCTAATACTTAACAGTAATGATCATGTATCCTTGATAGATTTTGTGAAAGTGTAGTTTTTACTCTCAGCCACTGCAGGCCTCAGCTGGCCGTGTCCTCAAAACTTTGGGATGCACTGTCTCCTAGATTTGAGCTAAAGTGCAGCATTAGCCTGGGCTACCCAGTTTTCCCATACCTTTTCTTGCTATGAATTCAATTACTTTCTGATTTTATTAAAATGAACCACTTAAAAGGGATCATTATAGTGGAAAAAGAGAAAATCATTAGTAAGCTAGCTGGCAATACAACTTTATTTTATAGGATGCCTCACAAGTTTCAGCAGCCATTAACACTCTTAAATCATTCTCCAGTGCCTCTGGACTCTGCTTAAATATTAGCAAATGTGAACTATTAGCTCTCAAAAACTATGGTGCTCTTTCCATCTGTGGCAGTCCTGTAAAGGACTATATTACCTATCTTGGCATAACTATTACTAAAAATCAAGATACAAGATACTCTTTGAACTTTGAACATGTCAACAAAAAGGTGCAGAAAAGATTAAATTCATGGCTCCAAAGGGATTTGAAGATTACGAAGCAAAGCAGAGGGCATCTCCCATTTGACCTATGCAGCCTTGTCGCTCACTATAAACAAGCAAACAGCAGATTCTATAGATAAAATGCTTTATAACTTCATATGGAAAAATAGGACACATTACATTAGAAAATCAGGAACTCTTATGAACACGGTGGTCTGAATTTTCTTGACTTTTCCACTCTAAACAATACATTAAAAATAAATTGAATAAAACTAGTTCTTAAAAGTCCATCCTCTATCTGGAACTTCATCCCCAATTGCATTTTTTCAAAGGTTGTGTCAAAGAGTGGTAGCACTACTGCACAGTGACTCTCCCTCAGTAAGTTTTCAAAGGAACTTGTCACCCTGTGCAGAAAGGGTGATTGGAAGGTTGCCCCCAACTGCAAACCTTGATCACTGACACTGTGAGAAAGTGTGGGGTTCCAACCCCATGACTCAGCCACAGGAAAGAATCAGACAGGGCCAACCAAAGAGGAAAAGGGGTCAGATCTGCCCAAGTAACAAAGATTTTTTTTTAATCTAAAACTTTGTGAGTAATGTTATTGACATGTACAGTACAACCATTTGATTTGTATGGTTATGTCAAAGTGTGGCACGTTTTCTTGTCATGTTTGCAACAGGGAACTGCACCTTATGTCAGGGGCCAATTGAACACAGACAACAGGGACAGAGAAAGGATTTGATGTTTCAGATAGTATCACCTGTACAACACCAGCACAACCTGATCCTAAGTTTATGGTGGTGCAGAAGCGGGCTAAATTTGCATTTTCTTCTACAAAAATCGTTCACAACTTTTCCGAGATTGCATTTCACTGCCACTTTACAAGAGGTTATATGTTTCCACTGTGCCGAAGGTTATTCCAAACAGTCAACATTCGTAAGCAGGTGTGACCCTGCCTTTGTGAGTTTAGGCTTTAGAAACTGGAAAAAGGCTGTCAAGAGTTTCTCAGGACATGCAAAAAAGTCAGTTCTGTATCCATGCCATGAACATCTAAGCTCAAAAAGGGAATTCAGTAGCTTCACAACTTTCTTCAGCTATTGCCAGACAACAAGAGGAAGCAAGGTATGGATTGTTGAAGATTGTAGGCTCCATCAAATATTTAGCTCAACGAGGTTTAGTTCTACAAGGTCATGTGGAAGAGAGGGGTAATCTATCCCAACATCTTAAAGAATAGGGAGAAGATGACCCAGCCTTTCAAAAGTGGCTAGAGACACACAAGTAGGACTACATGAGTCTTCTCATTCAGAATGAAATACTAGACATAATGAGCAATGATATTATAAAAGGAATAGCAAACACTATTCAGTGCTGCCAGTCACACAATTTGCCTTGATTGTTAATGGAACACAAGATATAACAGGTCAAGAACAAGAATCTGTTTGTGACTTAAATCCTCATGAGGAATTCATTGGGATGTATTCAGTGACCGAAACAACAGGAGGGTATCTTGCAGACTGTTCTGCAAACTAAATTTGCCATTGTCATCCCTGTGCAGCCAGACATACAATGGTGCAGCGAATATGGCTGGAAAATATTCTGGTACACAGGCTCTTATTAGGGAGAAACAGCCACTAGTTCTATACTTGCATTGTGAAGCACACTGTGTGAATTTAGTAGCACAGAAGGCTTGTGCAGCTTCTAGAGTTGTGCAAGATGCTCTTAACATGGTTCATCAGTTTGGAGTTTTGTGTGGATACGCTGGCAAATTCAGACGTTTCATCAGACAGTAAAATCTGACCATGGAACCTCAGTGTCCTGAAACCCCTGTGGGAAACTAGGTGGATGTGTAGACACAATGCAATGTACAATCCATCCATCCATCCATCCATCCATCCATCCATCCATCCATCCATCCATCCATCCATCCATCCATCCATCCA
>JAPTYQ010000008.1:27385575-27401709 GCA_029814465.1 Ostorhinchus cyanosoma
ACAGACCTGGAGCATCAAAAAGCTCGACTTCGGTTGCACTAAAATTTCTGCCGTCTTCGGTACATGCTTTTCTCGGGCAGATCGAGCAATAGAATAGCATGTTGAAAATGAGCGAAGTTCCCCTTTAAGCCTATGAGCAGCTGCAGACTGGTTCATTCCATTTCTACAAGCTTCACTTATATTTTGATTATTTGGAAATGGGAGCAAAAGAAGAGAAGCTATAAGAAGTGGATGAACGATGAGGTCCATTTACTGAACGTGCTAAAAACAAATTCAGTGGGACTTTGATTCGGCAAAGTCGAAATAGCCAAGCCTGACTTGAATAATCTTTCCAAAATTTTGAGGTGCCCCTATAAACGCAAACCATCCAGATCACCAGAGGTAAATAATTTCCTTAAAATAAAAAATTCCTTGAAATGTTGGTGGAAAATGGTGTATAGAGAGAAAGCATCACAATGATACCTGTTTTCTGTGGTCCAATGACGAGGAACTTGGGGAGTCTGTCACATGTCTTTTCCTTAGACCAGATATCTTTGTGCCTCTTATCATGACAGGGGTTCTGAAAAACAGACATTATCAAAACTATTAAAGATAAAGGTAAATACTGCAGCTCTACAGCAGTTTGGGTTCAAAGGTCAGCCAAAGAATAAGAGTTGCATTTGAGCCACACAACTGCTCTGCTGTTACTACTTTACCTACTGTCTGAACACTGTGCAATTACTCAATCAAGAACCATGAGTTCTGTGACGACTATCCTACAACAACAGTGTATTCATGTAATTCTCTCAATTAGTAACTGTTATGTGTTTCTCTGAGGTCACTTCTTTAATCTTTGGCCATCATCATCTAATCAGTACACCCTCGTATCAAAACACTGAAGTTCACCTTTGACCTGTACATAATATCACCAAATCATTATATTTTCCTATTACATATTTGAAGCGTTTGACACAGCTTCGGTGATGTCACCCACTGGTTTTTTCTATCAGGGCTGGAAATAACCATGTTTGGACAAGAGCGAGATATATGTGTGTGTGTGTGTTTGTGTGTTATTAATAATAATAAATAAATAAAGTAGTAATAGTAGTTGTAGCCACAAAATATAACTAATAAGTAATATAAGTATGTGAGTAATAGTAGAGATGATATTATTGTGATTACTCTTAATAATAATAACTCATCATCAAGTATCAAATTTTGAAGATAAATAAGAAGCAATAAGATTAAGCATAATGAAAAATGCTGCTGATCAGTTTACCGTAACGCAAAACCTTATTGATTACCTTGTGTCTGTTGCTTTGATTTGAGTGTCTAAAAAGGACACCAAGCTTATAAGATTTATAACATATTTTTTTTGTGTTAAACTTAATTTTATTAAATTAAGTCAAAAGGCTGATCAGGAACCAGTCAAAAATGAGATATCAGTAGTTAAAATTTATAATGATAACCAGCTCTCTAAATATAGTGTCTTTGCTTAAGTTACTCTATGAGATATTCATTTAAGAGGAAAGTCTCATTTCTACTGGGGTTTGATATTGATAATTCCACGATGAAACCGGAAAAAAGGCTAATACAGCAACTAAAAATCTGACTTGTTTTTATCCTCAGCCACACTAGCTGCAGGGTATTGTCATCTGTTGGTCATCCATCTGTCTGTCCAAAAACTTTGGCACACACCAATACTGCCACTGGGGGCAGTAGTGTGCCTGATAAGTCATGCTGAGGGTTTTTGAGTGTGTGTACGTTATGTTTAACATTTATCCTCCTGTACAGACCTGCCACAGTGGGTCTCTCTCTTCAGGGAAAATCTGAAAGTATTTCTCAGCGAGTAGGGTGGGGGGTAGGGTCTGTAACCTCAGGTTGGTCCAACACTGGACAAACTTCACCAGAGACTCAAAGGTGTACAGACCCAGCCGATCATTGCCATAGTTGGACAGGTGGGTCATGAAGATGCTGATCTGGATGATACAGGGCACAACACACAGGTCACAACTTCATTACAAGTGGATGTGATCATAGATTTTTCCTGCAGAGGGCAGCACCAAGCTCTATGTCTCAGGCAGTTACAGGCTGCAATGACAATTTCAGAGTCACATTTTACAAAATAATGACAAGTTAACTCCCATCAAAGGTCCACTTACACCTTGAAAAATACTCAACTCAAAGTCTTTAAATAGAATGAACTGTTTAGGGGAAACTGTGTGGTAACATAACAGGAGTATGATGTAAGATTTTAATGATGAATATTTCCTCAACTTTTAATGAGTATGTTTCTCCAAGCACTTCAAGCAATGGCAGCTTGATTTGTGCAGATATACACTGTGCATATTTGTGCACAATACAACAAAACCTTTTGTTTAAACAAACATGTTTAGAAGTGCATGCTCAAGGGAGACCTAAATGCAGTGGTGTGTTGTGCATGACAGTTTTCTTACAGGGTTGAGGAGGACAGTGAGGAAGAGTTCTCCTCCTCTGATGCTCTTGTCCAACTCCTTTGAGCCTCCTGGGTACTCATTGTAGAAGATAGTATGAGTGAACAGACCACACGTTTGCCTGGGCAAAACCTGAAACATACAACACATCACAACTTCATTAGTGTCTGTTTAGATGTTCGCATTAGTGTGTATTTCTACCTCCTACCTTATATGTAGACATTTTGGGAAACTGACACCACTGAGGATGTCCAGGCTGTCTTTAACCTATAAAGACCCAGTACTACTTTTGTAGCAGTTCACAAATGATTTTTTCTTTATATTTAACTTTTTTCGAGTGACTTATCGCCACTTAATATGATCCTCTGTATTTTGCATTTTTCAGTGTAAATCATGTATTTTCCTATACTTAATTTACTGATCATGTAGATATTCATAAAAGAGTAAATTCAAAGATTATTACATCAAAACTGAAGAAAAAGTGACCTTTATTTTGGACAAAATACATCATTCAATATTACACACTGAATCTTTAGTTTATCAATAGCCCACCAGTCAGGAGATTTATATTTTAACATTATCTTTTAGTAAAAATCTTAAAATAGAGAAGTATTAAGGCTTTTTTTCTTGGTGGGAGCGAAACAATACAGAATCATCAAAGATCTTTCTTTATCCTTTTAAATATGAAGTCCCTTCGAAGGGAGACCTGGCCAAGTAGTTAGTTACCAGTTCCAGTAATGTAACAACTGTAACCAGGATGATAAGTAATAAATACCAAAAATATATACAGACTAAACTTGAGGAGCCACTTTTTCCAACCATTCTGCCTCTAATCTATCAGAGAACCAATATCAAGCTGTTATGCTGCAATAAGTTGTTCCTAAAGATCAGGTGAAACAAGCATTTTCCCCTTTTCCTCCACAAGAAGCATTTCCTACAGTTTCTAAGCAAACCATACAGATCAAGAGGTGTCAAACATATAGCCCACAAACCAAAACTGACCCACAAAAGGGTCCAATCAAGTCTGTGGGATGAATTTGTGAAATGCAAATATTACACTGAAATATTAACAATCAAAGATGTCACAATTACTTTAGTTCAGGTTCTACATGCACCCCAATTCAATCTCAAGTAAATTGGACCAGGAAAACGCTATCAAAGTAACTGATAAGTAATGAAAACTCAAAATTTCCTCTTTGTTTTAGTGTAAAGAAGTGAAATGACAGGAAAATGTTTATATAAGCAACCTATCCTTTCACAAAAAATGGAAATAACGTGAACAAATATGAACAACATAAAATGTCTTAAGAGAAGGAAGTGCAATTTTAACAATATTCAGTCTGTTTTGAAATATCTAGATGTTTTGAGTATTTGTAGATTCACTGTGATCTGTAAGTTAAAATGCACGTGTGTAAATGACAAACTGAGGCAGAATATCATTAAAATTGGACTTTTCTTAAGACATTTCAAGTTGTTCATGTTATCCACATTTTTGAAGGATACTTTATAAATGTAAACATTTTCTTTAAATAATTGACTTTTTCACTTATTTTACTGGTCTGACCCACTTCAGATCATTTTGAGCTGAATGTGGCCCTTGAACTAAAATGAGTTTGACACCCTTGACATAGACACATTATGGTGATCTTACTGAAGGCATCAAACCGACCTGGATCCCATTGTGGATGAAGCCTCTGCGGTAGCGAGCTGGCCGTAGATGGGGGTACTCCTCAGTGCTGGTCACCTTAATGCCCCACACAGACTTCCAGGCCTCATAGAGCTGGCTGTGAACGGGGTAAACACCAGAGTGGTGTGGAGCCACAGCGTAGCCCATATCTGTTGGGATGCCATGCTCCTGTGTGTAGGACACCGACAAAAACACTTTCAGTCACACAAAATGGTAGAAGGTGGTGGGCTGTGCAGTGCTACCATGAGCCCATTTACATCCATACTAATACGCCAATCATTATCCAATTTCTGGAGTTAGATTATTCAAGGGATCATGTAAAAAGCATAATCTAACATGTTTTATCAGATAACAGCAGTAATCTGATAATTAGACACCTGATTAACACACCAGGATTTCTCCACAATACTCCAATGTCTTCCTGCATGTATACAGGTTAATCTGATTTCTTTAGTTCTTTTCCATCAGTGCATGTATAAAAATTAAAATCATAGAAAACAGAAGTTATGTAGTCAAACATGAGTGGAAAACAATAAGAAGTTTGAGTCTACCATCATGCATTTCCCAAAAGAAATCCAATAATGGGCTGGAGTGTCTAAACCAGGGCTTCATTGCCTCTTGCTACTGCAGCAACATGTAGCTCCACTGCCCACAATGCACGTTGTGACAAATTTCCAAAAATGCCAAAGTGACCCACCAGTTCGGTCCTTAAACAAATGGATTGTTCATGGTGGAGTACGTGCCAAAATTGCTCATCGTGAGGGAAGAGATTCAGGTGAGTAATCATGGAAAGGCTTACGAATTCACGATACTTAGGCTTATGACTCGGGTTTAACAGATGTGATGAAAAATTGGTGAAAAAAGTCATACGGAACTTTAAGTGCATGTAAAAGTATCAGATCTGATTATTACAATTATCTGATTACTCACAGTTATCAGATTTTCATGGTTACGTAAACAGGCTCAATTATATATGGTTGGCTTCACCCATTGTCCTCCAACACAGTGACTACAGGACCGGTTCTGCTAACCTGAGCAAAGATCTTGTTGAGTCTCATCTGCTCAGCCAGTACGCTGACATTGTGAAAGAGATGAGGTTGCATGTGGCTCCACATATGAGGAAACCACCAGAAGTCCATCCTGTGCTGCAGCAGCATGTCATCTCCCCGATCTTCTTCGTCAGTACCTGCAATCATGACATAAATACAGAATACAGTCCATTGTCGTGATTTCGAATGACAATGTGCACTGGGCAGTAAAGATTAACCACGAATGTTATTACCTTCCACAATAAAGCCACATATTACATACACTGCTTTTAAACCTAGTGGAAACATTGGTTTAATTTAACCACACAAGTCGACAAAATATCAACACAAACTGTTACTTATGCACCTTTGCTCTTGTTTATAATGTTCTACTCAAATGTAGCAAATTTATCAGTCAAACATTCAAAAATATATAGTTATAGTTTGGTTTAGGTAAATGCTAAATCTAAGTCATACCTGTGTGATAGAACTTTCCAGAAAAGCCCAAGTTGAAAGTGAAGTTTGGAACCAATGCCCTCAGCTTATTTTGGGTGTTGAGTAGAGCCTGTAAAAAGAGAACAATCCAGAGTTCACACACAACTTCACAGTTAAGGGAAGAAAAGAAAACACAGTTAAAAGGAGCTGTATGTAAGAATGTGGGTCCAGTAATCATGAAATGGCTCTGAATGTCACCAGGCATTAAGGAATCCTGTTCATGTCAAATACTGATATCAGTGACAGTAGTAGTCCAGCCAGAACATTCACGTTTGAAAAGCCAAGTGGTAGCCCACAAGTAATATTTATATTGTCGTTTTGTGTTTTGGTCTTATGCCCCACCCATAATCTATCTCCCAATCATGAAGTCAGTAGCGTTTCGACATCCAGGTTGCAAGTTCTCACTGAGCTGCAGCTAGGAACATTTCTCATTCCAAATGTCAGATGTAATTGAATCCAAAAGGCCTCATGATTCCCAAATACGTCATGAAAAAGTGAGAAACAAAACAAGGATATGTAAAGGAGATGCTTGTGAAAGATGGAGACATCTGAAAGTGGAGAAGAATCTGAAGACTAATAAAGTTGCTAATATTCTCCTGGACAGGTAAGATTCAGTTAAGTTTGGCTAACAATTCTACTTATTGTAAGCATGGACATTGTAAATATTGTCTACAGTCTAATAACGCTATGCATGTTAGTTCATAGTACGTTAGCCCGTATGCAGGTGGGTCATCGAATTAACCTGGTAATAAATTGTTTCAGAAACAAAAATGGTGACTCGTTATTTGTAACATTATGAATGCATTATACTGAGATGCTGTTGGCACAGCATGGCGATGTCAAACATAACTGAGACATTACATCTGTCAAATGAGTCTTCTTTCAGCCTTTGCACATAGTATAGTAGCCTGTTGAATTTGGCGACCTATTCACGCGGAAAAGTGAAGAGCAAGTTGACTTATATGACTAGTAATCTGGATCTTTTCTGATAGAACTGAATAAGTTACTAACCTGCGACAGCCAATCATTTGTGATACTGAAACGTGCACATGGATTAATTTTTATATTAACTGTGGAAAATGCGTTGGTTGTTATACATTTGGTACATATGACAAAATACTTGTCTCTTGTAGTAGATGCTCATGCGGGATCAGGCAACCTTTAGTCTGGGGGGGGTGGTGGTGGTGGATACCACTCCAAACGTAGGGGTACGGATGAAATGTAGGGCCAAGGGGGAACTTCGGGACTGGGACTTTGAATGTGATTGAAGTACCAGTTTTGGCTACAAACCTACATACAGCTCCTTTAATATGTCTGTCCCCAGTCAAATGAAGGTAACAATGGTGGATCAAAGATATAGTTTGACCTTCCAAGTTCTGTCTTAAAGCTTCCACAGGATACCAGTCATAGTGGTGGGTATTTCAGTGCCCAGTTACTGATCTTTGCTGGACTGGATGCAAAACATGCATGTGAACATAGCATAGGTTTCAACCACGCAGAAATGACCATGTCTAAGATAGTCAGCCAAGCCATTCGAGCAGTAAAGTACTGTCTCAATGCATGTGAGTGAGTGTGCTGCCGGCAAACACAACAAAGGAGAACACCTGAGGCCTGGAGGAGCTCATACATCACATAGGCATCAGCTGAAGGGCAGGTTCCACAGCTCAGCAACATAGTGTAATTGTGACTCTTGGTAGGCGAAGGAACACTTCTGCTTTATTAATACAGCTGTGTTCCATCATCAGACAGGTTATATTAAGCTGCTACCTCAAAAGCTTGTCTGTTTTTTATGGTGACAATATGTCAGATCTTTTCTACTTGGAGCAATTAAAAATATGAAAGATTGTAAGGGTGGCATAAATGTTTTCCACTAAGTATTAATATTAGCTTTTTACTTCAACTCACAAATCTAATTAACTCTCCTTTTATATGGCTTGACTCATTGATCCTACACACACTTAGAGTAAAGTTACAGCTCATGTTTCTGGCTAAACATGAACTGTCCAGTGATAGCTACTGCACAAAAGCTTCTCCACTGGAAGACAACTTGCATGACATACAGTCTCAACCTGTTGATCTTGACGCACAAAATAATAGGAATGTGCTGATGCACACATGTAAAAATGGAAAATGACAATTTGGATGACAGCTGATGCCGATACTGATGTCATTTGTTTTAATTAATCCACAATTTGTGCTAGGGAAACATGATTCTTCATTAGAAATATCCAAACAGGTTAACTGAACTGTTTTAAAGTGTTTCAGCACTTCATTATGACATTTTGAATGAGCACAATATTGAGGACTGTTACCTGTGAGCTGACAGCAACACTGACCGTCATTAACAAATTTGCCTTTACAGAGGTTCAGCCAATATATCAGTGCATCCATACAACGTATGACAAATTTGTTTGTTTCAAACTGTTAAATTTAGTATTTGACCCTTGTGTATCCCTCTTATTTACTACCCTCTGGAGACACTCAACCTTGGGCAAAAAATTTCAGGCATAAGAAAACGGTATGAAATCAGACACAAACATCAGTACTTTCCGGATTAACCTTTAAATGCCAGTCTGAATACATGATGTAACAGTTATTTTTTATGTTTTTTTTTTCATAAATGAGATGCATTTAATATAATGAATCGTCAGGGTGGAGCATTGCTCTGATTAGCATCTTGGATACAGTAAAAACTAGCAATAGCACTGATTTCAT
Source organism: Ostorhinchus cyanosoma (assembly GCA_029814465.1). Classification (NCBI taxonomy): domain Eukaryota; kingdom Metazoa; phylum Chordata; class Actinopteri; order Kurtiformes; family Apogonidae; genus Ostorhinchus; species Ostorhinchus cyanosoma. Next base: position 27,393,933 of record JAPTYQ010000008.1, read on the forward strand.
TGCATTGGTATTTTTTAAGTGAGATTAAAAAATGCAGTTTCAATGTAAGTTAATGACACATTTTTTGCCACAAAAGTCTGCACTTCACAAAAACTACAAATGTCGTACTCTTCCAGCATGCATAATATGAAAAATGTCATTTTGTGTATTGTTTTTAAAAAAGGGGCATGGCATATTCAAACTAACATTTAAAGGGTTACTGTTCTGAAATGTATTGAACATTTGGTAGTTTTGAGCAGAACTGAAGTAGCTTAACCTCCTGAGACCGAAGAAAGTAAATGTTTTGGCTTTTCTACCTTAAATAATTGCCGTGCTTGGAAACAGTGCAATGTAACAATTTTTTCTCTACAAAATGCATTACAAAAGATTTTTTTTCCTAATGGAATGTCCTTTGCAGCAGACAGTGTTTTTTTTTTTTTTTTTAGTAAAGGCTGTGAAACTCTTGCGCCTACAGAGGCCAAAAATGAGGTTAGAGGTTAAAAGATATATGTAGGAAAATATTGACAAATGATGTACGTGTATACAGCTGCTCTTAAAATTAAGAACGTTAAAACCAGTGTTGACAACAGGTTCTACCTACCTCCACATCTGACACCTTCATGCGGGTTCCCTCTTTGCCCACAAATATGTCATCCACATCCACCAGGATATGGCGATCTAAAGACAGACACAGTCTTTTCCCTGTCAGGTAGGCGATGGCATCCACAAACACTAACTTATGAAGCCAGTAATTGAGATTGTTCCCAAACAGAACTCTCTGAATCCCATCGTGGAGCCCCAAGTCCTGCACCACTGTAGCGTGGAGGGCCCGCACTGGGCTAGGTCCAAAGTGTGCCAGCACCTCTGAGGATTTGGTGCTGGCCAGTAGAACTGGTTCATATGTAGAGTGGTTAGACTGGAATATGGTCCAGTCATCCCCTGGTAGAGAGCCCTGCTCCACCTGGTTGGGCTTGGTGATATAGAGCAGAGGAGCACTGGGGTTAATGCGGTAGTCCCTGAGCCCCAGGTGCGAATGTAGAAAGAGGGGGAAGCCTTTGAGCTGTGCACTTAAAAGAGAGTTTTCATTTGCTTTGAAGAAGCCAATGACACCAACTCCATATTCAGCGCAGTACTTGTCCAGCAAGTCCCGGTTCCAGGCGTCCAGATTGACATATTTCAACACATTTTCATAGATGATCAGTGTGTATCGCCCACGGTTTCGCTCCGTTAACGTGGGCATGTCACCTGCAGAAGAAAATAATTTGAGTTCATTTATTTTATTTATATAATACCTTCAAATCCCAAATCTATCTGATGTTTCCATTTTGTGAGTAAAAAAAAACAATTTATAATTAATTAACAAGTCCATGTGAGTAGACATTTTTGCTGTTATGGGATTGCTAGGTAACCTGGTGGAAAAAAACCACCCAGCACTTAGGCCAAGGGTGGGCTCTTTATTTGGCTCTTCAGCCAAAAAAAAAAAAAAATACACACATCACCGTTATTGTCACAACCATAAAGTCTAATTGATGTTATGCAGATGTTAAAGTGTAGATTACATGCCAAATTAATCAAAAAATAGTAGGATTGGTAGTAAAAGTAGACAACTTTTTTATTTTATGACAGTGAAGGTTTTCATCTGTATTCTCCCTTGTAAAGAAAACCTTCACATGTCAGTACATTTTTGCTTCACAACACAATGAGAAATAAGGCCATAAATCACCTAGCCCCCTTAAAACATTTTCTGCTACTGTAATAATAAAAAACAAAAATTAAAAAAACAACAAACCTGAAAACCACTTAAAGCATTCAAAATTCATAATGCATTTAAACATAATCATCATTTAACTCCAGCTACAATGTCTCAACTTAAACTGGTAACCACCAATTTGTTGAGCCATGACAGTCAGTACGATTACATGCACTTAGAGAAATTCGACTTATTGCCTTACTCCAGCTAATATATAAGTTTTAAAAGGCATATATACACCTTAGACTGTAGTCGAACCAAACTGGAGTTTTTGAAATTGGACTATTTGTGCCAGATAATGCCGTTCCAAGTCGAGCCTTTCTGGCATGTATATGCAAACCACAGTAAGCCGGACTATTGAATGGCCTGGGCACTCCCCCTTCCGGAAGTGAGTAGAGTCATGGCATGACAACAATACAGTAGCAGAAGAAGAAGACGAGGAACAACAGAGAAGAAGCGTGTAGGTTACATGTAACACGATTAGGGTGTCCAGTATGAACGAAATGTACTGAGCTGCTGCATCGTTGACCATATCCTCGCTCTGTGTTGTTGCCCTCCTACTACGTCTGCTTCAAATCTGCCATGTTTGTTTACTAATTGTTCTTTATCCATGACGCCAACCGGAAGAATGCCAATGCTAAAGGGCTTGTAGCGCAACATAGCATCTCGGAGTAGGACATACCTCACTAAATAATTCAATTCTCTTGCCATGCATGTATATTCGGATTTCTCAGGAACTCCAGTTAAATCCTTAGCTCAGTTATTGCCAATAGCTCGGCTTAGATGTGCATGTAAACGCAATGACTGTTGCAGAACAGGGTGTTTGCCTCACACGACTCTCTCAGCACATAAAAAAAACATGCGTTTAATGGGGATGCGAAGTGATGGTGTAAACTTTCACGTGTTATCCTGGTTCCGGGTCCAAACTTATCCGAAACATGCAACCTACAATGCAAATGGCTGAGCCGTTAACTTTTTTTTGCCTTCACAAACAAATTTTCTGATGTGCCGGTGTGGAGAAAAAAGGGTTTGAACTCTTTAGAGTTGAACCGTGTTAGTTCTGTAGTTGTTAACAGCTGTGATCTGTGTCTCCCTAATCTGTTGTCTTTAGTTCATGAAGATTGCTGTGCACAGGTGTAAAGTATTAGTTAATTTACCTTCTGCTGAACTGGACAGAACAGATAAAGGACTGATAAAATATGAAGTATGACGATGTGGAAACACCTCATAAATGCCTTATTCTGTATCACATACATACATGAAGATTATGTTAAGCAGATGTAGAGGGCGTTAATTAGGTAATATGCTAACATTCGACAGTACCAAACTTCCTTATTTTCTCATTTGTTTAAAGGTGCTGTATGTAGGAATTATGTTCCAAGTAATCATAAAATGGCCCTGACTGTCACCAGACATTAAGGAATCATGTTCATTTCAAATACGGATATCACTGACAGTAGTAGTCCAGCTAGAATTTTGCATTTAAAGAGCTAAGAGTCATCCTCTAAATAATGTTTATGTTGTCATTTTGTATTTTGGTCTGATGCTCCGCACATCACCTGTCTTCCAATCACCAAGTCAGTACCATTTCAGCATCCAGATTGCCAGTTCCCACTGAACTGCAGCTGGAATATTTCTTATCCCAAATGTCTGACATTTCTAAACCTAAGAGGCCTCTTACTATTCCCAAATACGTTGTGACAAAGTGAGAAACAAAACAAGGATATGCATAAGAGATACTTTTGAAACATGGAGACGACTGAAAGTGGAACAGAATTTGAAGACCGATGCCAGCTCTCCTGTGGTCTCCCCTGTAGGGATGGGAAGATTATCCGATACGTATTGATATGCCGACACGCGCGTGCACGATCCGAGTGCATCGGTTGAGAAGCTGTGAGTGAATGAAGTTTGGAATGATATTGCGATGCATCGGTTACTGAATGTTTGTATCGATAAAATTTGATCCGTTCAATAGAACAGTTTTATGTGCATTTTAAAGTGTTTTTCTTTATTTGGGTGAAGTTTTTCTTTTCTACAGACCCTCGTTAACGTGCGCCGCAGATTGGCGGATGTGTACACTGTACAGGACAGTATGAGCTCTGTGGATGCACTGAGGCCGCGGCCGCGGATGAATACTGTAAAGTGTGTGTGAATCTGACACACAGAAGGAAGGAGATGACGAGCTTTATGAACATGTACTTTATCAGCTGTATTGAATACTGCCGAACATACAGAGATACTTCCTTTAACAGTCACATACATATCTAACAGCGTATCCCAGGATACCTTGCGCAGCTGTCTCTTAAAGTGACAGAACCTTTTTTGGTTTTACCTACATTATAATAAATACATTACATTACAAAGTGATTCGTTGAGGGACCAAGAAGTTGAGTGTGAGAAATATGTAGAGAAATGACTTTGGAAATAAAGTCCTAACTTTTTTACCAGACTGTATGTGAGGCACGTTAGGAAATTGCACAAGACACTTTGTGAAAAGTCATGGTCTTATTTGATAAATAATCCAGCTCATTGAATTTCACTCATATTATTATTATTTTTTACCTGAATGAATGTGTTGAATCAGAATGTGCTTAATCGCTCTGTATTGTCATTTGGGTGTGAATCGTATCGCATCGTGAGGTGCCACACATGTATCTGTAATATATTGGATCGTAGATGCTGTATCAAGATGCGTATCGTATCGTCCTTTCAAATAAGATTCCCAACCCTACTCCCCTGGCTTTCAGTAGCTCTTGCGGGGTGTTGAGACTGCGGGCCTGAGCTGTGGTGTTTTGTCCCGGGACGAGCCATGGGGTGAGCTGCGGTGTCTTCTCCTAAGCCATCTCTTTTCCCACCACGGGCCTGGGTGCAGCTCGGGTGAAGAGACTATGCTCCGGCCCCAGGAGAAATCACCGCAGCTCAGTCCCGGGAGAAGAAACTGTGGCCTGGGGGAAGAGACTATACGAGATGGTATAAGTATTGGTGTAGGATTCGTCGCTTGCCCTGGTAGCTCCTTGTAGTAGATGCTCATGCTGGATCTGGCAAACCCTCGCCTGGAGGGAGGTGGAGGGGCTACCACACTACAGTATTTTTAATGTGATTGCAGTACCAGTTTTGCCGCAATCCTACATATGGCACCTTTAGAACTTGTAACTTTACTTATCAGCTCCATCCTCTTCCTCTCTACTGTATCATCACATGTGAAGTGGTAGAATGACAACTGGATGTGTTTTATGGACTTAGGACATCTGAGAAAATAACGAAGTTTGGTACAACAGCAAAATATATTACATAAACTGCAGGTTAAAATATAATAAAGATAACAAATCCCTATTGACAGATGTTTTTACACAAATGAAATGATGCTGTAATTTTACTCATGCAGGCAATATCACAATAAGGGACTGTAGCATTTTTGTCTGAGTAACTTAAACTTCTGAATGAATCTCATATGAAGGCATAGGAAATGTTTCATGTACACACCTTTACCCGGTGCGATCTCTGTCTGGTAACGGAAGCGGCTTGACTCCAATATGGCTACAATCTCCTGGCCGAGCTGGGAGTAGATGCTTTCAACAAAGACCAGAACTACAGGCTCTGTTCTAGAGTTGTCAACCGCCTTCACCTGCCTCAGTCGGCCCTGGCGTGGGGGGAGGAAAAGCGGGGCCCTCTGCACACCCAGGAGCCCTCCTGCTGCCCCGGTGCTCACTCCCGGTGACATGCCCCCTCCTCCCCCACCACAGTCACTGAAGGGCAAAGGAGGGGCCTCTTTGATTTTGGGACTGTTGGACACGTAGTAGGCGAGGAAAGCCATGGACAATAAGCAAAAGATGATGAGTGCCAGGATGAGGCGGTGGAGCTCCAGCTGGCGGACACCACGCATTAGCTTCCACACACCCAAGCCTGCACCTACCATGGTGTTGGAGGGGGGAGGCAGGGCCAGGCAGCAAGCAGCAGCACTGAACAGGGAGGGAGAATGGAGAGGAGGGGAAGGAAGATTGAGCAGTAAACGCTGGCACTGGGCTGTGCTGAGGAATAGCCATTTACACTAGGTCACCATGGCCAGCATCATCCATTACCTGGTCAGCACCTGGAGCTCTAAAGCACAAATATGATCAGTGTCAGGTGACACAGCCAGATACGTGGGTGGGGGGGGGTGTTATAATGTCAGTTATCTGTGGTCAGCGGAGGCTGCCTCAATAAAAGCAAGTGAAACCTGGTAGAGGACTGGATTCTTCAGATCAGTTTCAATCAGCCTCAGCTTCTCTGCTGATCAGGAAATAAAGAGCTTCAATCAGCTAGTATACAGGAGTCTCTATACAAGTCCATCTGATGATGTTTGTATAGTCTCTCAGCAGAAAGAGGGAAGTGTTTGCTGTGGTCTGCTCTGGGGCTTAACCCCCTTAGGCCACCTAGAATGGACATCCCAGAAAGACACCTGAAAACAGAAGAGCAAAGAGGGACAGGACAAGAACAGGCAAACATAGTTAGAAATTTAATCCTTAAACATATGAGGAGAACATGTAAAGATGAAGAAATAAAACCCTGGCAGCTGAATTTGTATGGTATATAGTAGGAATGGAAGGATTACCCGATACATATTGATACACTGACGCATGCACGATCCGAGTGCAACGGTAGAGAAGCTGCGAGTGAATGAAAAGTTTGGAATGATATTGCGATGCATCGGTTATTAAATATTAGCATCAATAAATCGAATCAATTGAAAGTATTTTTTCTTGCGTTTAAAAGTGTTACTCTTTATTTGAGTAAAACTTTTTCTTTTCTGAAGACACATGTTAATGTGTGCCGCACATTCGCGGATGTGTACACTGCACATGACAGTATGAGCTCCGTGGATGCATTATGGCATGAGCTCCACCAATGAATAACTGCCTCTATCTTAATCTTACAAGAAATAGAAGGGAGGTGATGACTAGGGGTGGGCGATATGGGCAAAAAAAAGAAGTTTTTATTGTATATATGTGACTGCTATGTTTTCTTGGGTGACACACCGAAATATTTGCTCTCAAATCTGACTGATTGTATCGGCCCTACAACTAAGATTCCCAAGCCTAGTATATAGTCAGTCAAGGTATCAAGTAAAAAGACTGTTGCCATGGTCTAGACTTTCACAACAAAACAGCAGTGTCTGATTGAAGTCTCAGGTGATCAGATATTGAAAATAGTTGTAAGATTATTAAAAACAAAAATGAACAAGCTTGAGGTGTGATGTTCAAACCTTAAGCCTCAAAGACTCACCTGGAAAAAACTTAAGTCCTGACCGCTGAAATCTGGAAGGGCCCTGTAAAAGAGAGAGAGAGAAGGCCATGTCAGGTTAAATGTACTCATTTGGAAGCACAATAAGAACTATATGATGTTCTGTTAATTTACAAATCCATGAAGAAAAAAACCCATAAAACAAAAATCCACAACAAGACGCTGTCGTCATATATACAGCATGCAGGTGGTGAATAAAGCTGATATAGGGACAGCAGTGTGCCTATTCTTCCAATACAAGCCAGTAAAGGTTGGCATCCTTTTGTTATTAAATGAAGTCTCCAATCTCCACTCATGAAAAACAAACATTCAAGTACAGAGCTGGGGTGCTGCAGGTGCTGAAATCAGTAGTCTGATTAGAGGATGTAACTGTGGAAAAGTGAGGATGAACATTGGGATCAACATTAACAGCATGCTCATAAAATGCATAATTTGTCACAAATAAAAAACAACAATTGACATCCAAGCTCTCAGTAAATCTAGGGAATACATCAACAGTTGCACAGTACGTAAGAACTGTAGAGATCACCAAGACACATAACCACAACATGGATGAGTCTTAGAAGACATACTCCTTTCAGTTCTAATCCAACATGTGGATTTGGAGCAGAAGGCTGGGGGGGGGGGAATGGGTCTTGGGATTCTGTTGGTGTGTGTGGTCCCTAAACCACACAGGTTTCCTTCTGTGAATATGTTGCCTTGATTCTTTTGGCTCACAATGCTAATTAAAGGAACATCTGTGGGGGAGTCCCGTGAAGCTCAACACCC
>JAPTYQ010000008.1:27442979-27454483 GCA_029814465.1 Ostorhinchus cyanosoma
ATACACACACAGTCTAATGGTCAAATCATTGGCTAAAAATATGCTATGAAATGGCCGGATCACTTTTTATAGTAAAGGCTGCCAAAGCAAATGGACATGAACTTGTTTATGCATGAGTTCTACATAAAACACTGTTTACGTGTTAATATTATAAATATGGTGACGACATTGAGGCATTACAGCAACAGGCAAAAGTGTTTATATGTTTGATATTCACTTTAACCTGAACAGCTTAAATATAACATGTAGAACATCATATGTTACTTTTTCTGTGTGAAAACAAACATAAAGGGGGTACATTACATGGCACAAACCGAGCATAACTTGGGTGATTTGTTCTGGACTTGCCATTGCCGTCTGCTGTAGTGGAGGGGAGTTATTATTCTGGACATCAGTGAGAATCAGCACATACAGTATAAAGACTGTACCAAAAGTCACACGATATCCTGTAGCTGTACGAGAAATATGTTGCATATGTGTTCGATAGGTTCGGTAGTTGTGTTTTATATTTTCATACCACATTGTTTTGTCACTGAATCGAAGAGCATTTGTAAAATGTGGTGAAAATGCAGGAAATTTGTTCCACAATTTGTTCCAAATTCCACTCCTCTAAGTTCTCGTGACCAGCTGATGAATGGTGGCCGGTATGGAAACACACCAGTGTACATTTTAAAGGGCACCAGGCCTCATGAAAGGTTCTGATCATGAAGGCGGAGGCAGCGTCTGGAGCTGGAGGAGTCCTAGTGGTTTTGTGGTGTCAGTGGTTTTGGTCGGGGGCCGTGTTCACCTTTCACCTCCTCAGGCTGAAATGCAAAAATGGATCCGACACAACAACAGCACCTTTAACCCACTGTCATCCTCTTCCTGTTCCTCTCTGCATACATGTCATATTCTATACAAAGTATCAAAAAAGATTAAACAAAATACTGAAAAATCCTCACCCGTACAGACAATAGATTTTTTCATGTTAAACTTTCATGTTTTTTTTTTTTTTCTTTCCTTTTCTCCCACACTGCAAAAATTCAGATCCATAGTGACAAGTTTTTGGTGAACGAGGCCTCACAGCACCTACCACTGTGGACAGGAATGTTGCAGCAAAGTCTCACTCAGTGGTTTCATTCAACACAAAGAGCTGAACTGAAGAAAATTAGAGAACATTGAAAATGAATGTGGATGGAGGTGGAGAGCCCCGTTGGCGTCTTCAGTCCAGGGCAAATGGAACACATGAGTTACATGAACAAACCAAAGAGTATACTTTAATTACATGTTACATAAACATGATAAAACTGGGGTGAAAGGACAGTCGGGACCAGAGGAGAGGAGGGGGCTGACCCGGGCTGACCTAGTCTGACCTGGTCCTCCTCTGAAGCTCTGGTGGACACACACACAAATCAGTCTTTGTGGGTCAGGGAGTTCAGGAGCTGATTGTACTGCCTTTATGCCGTTTCCAGGGTCCTCACAGAACCACAGCACGGCCGGCTCAGTGCAAGCACAAGCCCCGCTCCAGGCCCCGATGCGGGCCCAGGTCCAGGTCCAGGTGCTCAGGGGGAGAAGGTCGCCATCTCCAGTGAGATGCGTTGCCACAGCTCCTTGGTCTGCTTGCCTCTCTTCAGGTTCTGCAAGACATCGTTGAACTGCATCATGCCCACGGGCGTCAGGCAGAATGCGCCCCGCGCACTACGGATGATGTTGACAAAGTCGTCGTAGTCGGCGGGCGTCAGGTGGATGAGCCTGTGGTGGATGTACTGGAAAGAGAGAAAACACAACCAGGGTCAAGACAGTGGCTGAGTTTCATGAACAGAAAGTTTTTCAATTCAAGTTGACAATTTTCAAACACATGATGTGATTAATGACGCACATACTGTACATAATTGGCCTTTTGTTAATAAAAATCAAACACAACAGATTTGACATGACTACAGCCACAAAAACTATAAAAACAATAATGAAAAACAGGTAGTTGCACATTAGAAAGTACTAGTAGAAAAAAAAATAGAGATAAAAATAAATGAGTAAATGTTATATTATGATCTGCAGGCAGAGTACTTGCTCTTGATCCAAATAAAAATTCCAGAAATTTTCCAAACATTTTCAAAACTGCTATTTTTCCCCCAAGACCTTGACTATATACTTTTATACTTGCCTGCCTACTTTTTTGGTTGAGGTTGTACCGACTGTGTGTAGTACAAAAGTTAATTTTAAGTCAACAATTAAACTGAAATAGGCTGTTCATCAGCCAATCAAAGGTTTAAGTTTATCCCAATAGTGTGCTTTTAATGCCTGTGTACACACCTGCCTTCAGGCACCTGGATTGGGAGGAAAAACTGTTCAGATGTGGTCAGACGACAGTATATCCTCTCTCCAGGGATGCTTAGAATGTACAGACTGGAAATGTTTTTATGATGCTTATGGGATGACAATGAATTAACTGACAGTGTCTGTCTACATACATTTCTGTACTGAGGCAGTCATCCCAACAAAAAAGGTTTTTTATTTATCCTAACAACAAACCACGGGTAAGTAAAGAACACAAAAGCATCCTTAATAAAAAGAAAAAGACCTTTTACAGCGGGGACTCCTGGCAGAAGAAAGCAGTCTGCAGGGAAGTAAAAAATTAAATAAGAAAGGCCAAAACACAGTACAAAAGAAAAATCCAAAACCTGTACAGCGGTGGGGACCTTAGGGCAGCCTGGCAAGGCATTAAATCTATGGCAGCCATTAACCAGCACACCAGTGACACCAGACAACCCACCAGGATAACGGCTGTGGATGATGCTGACTTGCCAGATGTCTTTAACCAGTTCTTCTCCAGATTTGAAATCCCCCCCCATCAGATGAATAGATGGTGTCACGGACCCCCCTTAACGACGTCATAATATCCAAAGAACAAATTATTGCACTGTTCAAAAAAACAAAAATATGGAAGGCTGCTGGCCCAGATGCCATATGTGTGCTGACCAGCTTGAGGCGTCTTCTCAGCCCTCTTCCAGAAGTGTGCAGACAGTGGTCAAATATCAAACTTATGGAAAAAAATCAACCATAATTCCCATCCCCAAATAAAAAAAACCCAAAGAACTAAATGAATTCAGGCCAATAGCTCTGACCTCTGTAGTGATGAAAAGCTTCGAAAAAAAATTCTGAAGGAAGAAATTATTTGACCAACGCTTGGCAAACTGGATCCATTACAGTCTGCCTACCAGGAGGGTAAGGGTGTGGAGGATGCAAAGCTGTTCATTCTGGACAAGGTGTACAAGCATCTGCAACAACCCAATTCTCATGACAGACTTTTATTTGCTGATTTTAGCTCAGTTTTTTACAAGATGCAGCCTCATATCTTAACGGATAGGCTAGCCTCTCATTCTAGGTTTCCTAATTAGATTTTATTGTTAATTTTAAACTTTTTAACAAACAGATATCAGCCGGTCCTTGTGATTGGACATGTCCTCGGTCAGACTTTCTAACACAGACTCTCCCCAGGGCTGTGTCCTTTCTCCCCTGCTTTTTATCCTTTACACAGATAGCTGTAGATCCTCTCAGGATAACAGTTATCTGGCCAAGTTCTCAGAAGACACAGCACTTCTGTCTCTCCTTTAGGGTCACCAATCAAACCATGGTTGTGCACTGAGTTCATCACGTGGCGTGATGACAGCTGTCTTGACCTAAATGTGTCAAAAACCAAAGAAATCATCATCGATTTCAGGAAGTCCAGGGTTGACCCCAAACCAAGCACCATCAATGGTGAAGATGTACAAACAGTACAAACATACAAATACTTGTGGACTGTGTTTGACTCACAATTAAAATTTTGTGAGAACACTGATAGCATCGCAAAGTGAGCAAACCAAAGACTTTACCTGCGGAGGAAACTCAATTCCTTCAATGCCAGCAGGAACATTTTACATACCTTTTCCCAAACTTTTGAGAGTCTTTTAATGTTTTCTTTCATTTGCTGGTTTGGCAGCCTGTCCATGAATGACAAAAAATGTCTTAATAACATCATCAAAGTATGTTATAAAATCACTGGTGTCCATCTAAAGGGCCTCAGCTCCCTCTGGACAGATTGGGTGCTTGCCAAAGCTGAAAAAAATCTTGTCCCTTCTGGGTCACATGCTGGAGGTGAGTCTGTTTTGCCCTCTGGTGGGCGGTTTTATGTGCTGACCCAAAAAACAAATCGCTACGCAAACTCTTTTTTTCCATCGGCAATTAGGCTGCTAAATGCACAACGGGCGTAGTGTTGAACTTCTGTTTGTTAACTGCTGTACTACGTACTGTTGTGTGCCGTACTGTTGTGTGCTGTTGTGCTGTCGACATGGACAGGACTAAAATTAATTGCCCTCTGGGGAATAATAATGTACTCTCCAACTCTAGCGAACTCTAAGACCACAGCTTTTAAAAGTCAAAATCTGTACAATAATCATCATCATCATCATAATAATGCAGGGGTGGCCAACCCTGGTCCTGAAGAGCCACTATCCTGCATGTTTTAGATGTATCCTTCTTCCAACACACCTGATTCAAATGATAGACCTATCTTCAAGCTCTGCAGAACACTGATAACGACCGTCAGGTGTGCTGGAAGAGGGAAACATCTCCAGGACCAGGGTTGGCCTCCCCTGTAATAATGGATTAGATTTCTGTAGCACTTTTCAAGGCACCCAAAGCACTTTACATTATGGATCCATTATTCATTCGCTCTCACATTCTCACTCTGGTGGTGGTAAACTATGTTTTGTATCCACAGCTGCCCTGGGGCAGGCTGATGGAAGCGAGGCTGCCAATTTGTGCCAAACAGCCCCTTCGACCACCACCAAACATTCACACGCATTCATACACCAGTGTGAGAGACACTGGAGGCAAGGTGGGTGAAGTGTCTTGCCCAAGGACACTACGCCACACGACTGGGACAGAGCGGGATTCGAACCGCCAACCCTTTGATTACTGGATGACCCGCTCTACCTTCTAAGCCAAAATGTGAATGCGATGTCATTTTCTGTCAGGTATTCACACTGTCATGACCCCCTGCTTCAAAAAAGCTTTCTCTCTTTGAACGTGGTGGGATTGTTGAGCTGCAGAAGTAAAGCCTCTTGCAACATGCCATCACTGCTGAGGTTGGACGCAGTAAGACAGTCATTTTGAACCCACGATCTGGAACTGATGCCCATTTTTGTAAACTTCCCTTGCATCCATCCCCAAATGTTCTCAATTGGATTTAGATCAGGGGAACACACACAGGAGGGTCCAAAAGAGTGACGTTATTCCTCTGTCAGGTGGACATTATGAACTGCAGCGTGGTCCTGTTTTTAAACCCAGTCATTACCACACAGACGAGGGCCCTCAGTCATGACGGATGCCCCATGCAACATCTCCACCACCAGCTGCTGTTTGATGCCCCTACACGACCTGAAGCTCCATTGTTCCACTGAAGGAAAAAGCACCCCAGATCTGTTCATACTTGTACTTGTAGTAGTATTAACAGTTATGGACATTGGTTCTAGCTATTGGTAATTATACTAGCACCAGCTGTTCTACTTTTTAATAGTTCAAGTTCAGTTTGCTGTGCTTCCATGTGTCCCCCCCCCCTCTCCCCCAATCTCTCTCTCTATCTCTCATTTTCTCTCTTCCTTTACTGTCTCTCTTTAACCCCAACTGGTCAAGGCAGATCCATCCTCCAGGAGTTATCCCATGGCACCCTGTTTAATTGTTCTTTTCAATAAATTGCTCACTCAAATTTTTATTTGTCTTACTCCCATTTCTTCTTTTTTGCCTCTTGACACTCTACTCTGATCCGTCTTATGATCCAACAGTGCAAAATGTAAATTCATGCAATTTTGATTAAGCGTGTGTATATACCCAGTGGATATAAAATATCTACACACCTTTGTTAAAATGCTAGGTTTTTGTGAAGTAAAAAAAAACAAAAAACCCCCCCCAAAAAACAGACCAAGCTAAATAATTTCAAAACTTTTCCCACCATTAATGGAACCTATAACATGTGCAAGTCAATTGGAAAAATAAACTAAAATGTTTTAAGGAGGGGAAGTAAAAAATAAACAACCGAGATAATGTGGTTGGATGAGTGTGCACACCCTCTTATAACTGGGGATGTGGCTGTGTTCAGAATGAACCAATCACATGTACACTCATGTTAAATGGTAGTCAGCACACACCTGCCACATTTTAAATGCCTCTGATTAACCACAAATAAAGCTGGACTGTTCTAGTAGGCTTTTCCTGACATTTCTGTAGTCACATCTTACAGTTCAAGCCATGGACCACAGAGAGCTTCCAAAGCATCAGTGGGATCTCATTGCTCAAAGGCATCAGTCAGGAGAAGGGTACAAAAGAATTTCCAAGGCATTAAATATACCATGGAACACAGTGAGGACAGTCATCATTAAGTGGAGAAAATACGGCACAACAGTGACATTACCGAGAACTGGACATCCCTCCAAAACTGATGAAAACACGAGAACAAAAATGGTCAGGGAAGGTGTCAAGAGGCCGACAGAAACACTGAAGGACATGCAACAATCTGGCAAATACTTGTGATGTAGTACATATGACAACAATCTCACATGTCTGGGCTATGGGGTAGGAGAGCCAGACTACAGCCTTACCTTATGAAGAAAAGCACCCAAGCCCAGCAAAATTTTTTAAAAACACATTTAAAATCTCCAAAGTGCATGTGGGAAAATGTGTTGTGGTTGGATAAAACCAAGGTTGAATTTTTTGGCTATAATTCCAAAAGGTATGTTTGGCACAAACACACTGTTCTTCACCAAAAGAACACCATGCCTACATTGAAGCATGGAAGGGGCAGCATCGTGCTTTGGGGCTGTTTTTCTTCAGCAAGAACTGGGGCCTTAGACAAGGTGGAGGGAACTCTGAACCTTTCCAAATACATCAATGTTGGCAGAAAACCTTCAGGCTTCCGCCAGAAAGCTGACGATGAAGAAGACCTTCATCTTTTAGATGTTGTACAGAGGTTCAAGGCCCACATCCAAATCAACTAAAGAACGGCTTCACCAGAAGAAGATGAAGGTTTTGGAATGGCCCCACCAGAGTCCAGTACATTATGCACAAGCAGAATGTACAAAAACAAACACTCTGTTGTCTTAAGATGTTGCACCAATTGCCGTAAGGCTTTCCATCCATTTCCACTTCCTCTATCCATGCCCAATGCCATTTTTTTTCAGTCCCCTGTGAACTTGCAGGATGTTTTCACCAGTCTTCATCTGCTTGTCTTCCATCTCCATGAGCATCGCCATGTACAGTTGGCTACTCTGAAGTCGTTAGCGTCAACCCTGTTTGTCTCCACAAGACCCGTCCTCCTCTCTATTACCGATTGGCTAGTAGCTGGAATTGGACGTCTTGGGAGCGAAAGCCATTGGTTGAGAGTGAGGTTTATCTGAGCCCAGGTCAGAGCCCGTGATACTGTACTGGCTCCGATCTTTTAGTATGCATGATATACATCCTGCACCCCCCATCCCCACTGCTGATCGGACATCTGGCAATATAGTTTAATAATAAAAGAGCTAATAAGTTATAATAAAGTAACAATAATAGAAGAAGAAAAAATAGAAAAAGAACTATAATAACAACAAACATTGCACAACATAAACTTGCTTTAGTTTACAGATGATGGATTTCTGGCCTTCAAATCGTGCAAGTCTTAAAACTTTTCAGTTTTAAAATGATCCCCAAATTATTTCCATGCCATTTGTTTTTGGATGAAATCAATGCAAGAAAAAAAATGCGACATAAGGACGCATTTCTTGATTGTATTAATATTCTGCAGGCCAAATAGGAAGTCTTGTGTTGCTAGTTACTGATCACTATATGCTGGGATGTTAAAGTGAGTTGCTAGTTTCGTTTTTTTATGTTAGTGGACTAATGTTTGTTCTTTCTACTGTAACATGCTACTTTGTGATGTGTTTGTGTGCTGTACCTGCAGGTAGGCCTGTTGGCAGCGCTGGACGAGCTGGTGGAACGCAGGCGTGCGAAGGTGGGCATGGATGTGGGCGGGGTTCAGTCTCTGCAGAGCTTCCATGATGATCTCCTGCAGGACAAATGGACTGAGGACACCTTTGGCTGCTCCCACACAGAATTGGTACACGTAGTTAACTCCTGAAAGTGAAGAAGAAAAATGCAACAGTCAGTCAGTTGGAATTGAGCACTTTGTCTCCTTCCATTTGTAACTATGCAAATGTCCAAATAACAATCGCAAATGCATCAGCAACGTCAAAGAAGATAACATTTCACCTAATGTGAAATTGATGTTTTTACATCGGATGTGAAGACAAGATGAAATATTTAATTTGGTGGTCTTTCCTCTGATATACATACTGGAGAAAAAAAAAACAGTTATGTATGTATTTATTTATTTAACCAAGTAAGTCAGTTGAGAACCAGTTGTCATTTACAATGACGACCTGGCCAAGAGGCAGCAGAACAGGCAGATAAAACGGTAAAAATAAAGCAAAGAAACAAATAATATAGTTACATAACAAGCCATAACACCACATAATATACATACACCACATAATATATAACATAATATAATATGGAGGGGGAGATTGTAACAAAAGGGTGTAACCACAGTAGGGTTGAATTTTGGACCAATACAGCATCTCTGTTGCTAAAATGAATGGAGCAGGCCAGTGTGTGTTCAAAGCTAGGAAGGAGGCACTCTGTGTAGCTCGAGCTATGATCTAACTCTACATTATTATTTTGTATTTTTATATATTAATTTGAAATATCCAGCATGTCATGAAACTTAGAAAAAGATCTGTTGGATGGGGTTGGGTAGGGTTAAGGGGCTAGCAAATATGCAGGTGTTTTGTGTTATTTTTCTTTTATCATTTTTTGTTTTAGGTATGACTCAATTGGAATGGTGCATTTTTGTATGTGTATACATGTGTAAATGTGGTTAGAAGTATATCTATTATTAGTTGTTTTTGTGAGTTATATCTTGATTAGTATCTTGGCACATGTATGTGTGCATCTTTACATTTCCTGTCTACAGTGATAGACTTATACTGATTTGTATCTGCTTCCCAATTTAAAAAAAAAAAAACCTCACTGCCTTCTGGAGCTCACCTAGCCGTGCAGCCAGTCCCAGCAGCCACTTGACATCCTCGGTGTATGGTGGGCTCCTGGAAAAGTTGTTTGGATGGTCATTGTGAGCCCTTCTTCCAAGCATCTCCAGCGCCAGCATGCCTTTACACGTGCATACACACACACACACGCACACACACACACAAAGACATTATGTTACAAGGAACGGTAAGAGTAAAAGCGGAGGGCTGGCACTGTAGGCTGGTGGGATGGAAATTTTATGTTACTCCAAGTCACCTGTTCTTCATCATTGTGTTGTATACCTATCACACCTTCGTTAGGATGGTTTATGATTACCACTTAGTGCTCTTTGCATACTTGTGTAACAGCTTGAACTTTTGACTTGTAAACAGTGCCAGTTTGACCTTGCCCTGTCCAGATTACTTATAGGGGGAAAATGGATGATTGGCTAAAGCAGAACAGCATAAGTGACATTAATATGGGGGGGTGGGGGGTCCAAACTTATTTAGCTAAGGGCCCCTGCTGCATGGCCCCCTTTGTACCTTCAGTGTATTTACCCAACCCACCCTCCTCTACACAACTTTGACCCCCCGTTCCACGGTGTCCCCCTCCACCACCCACATGACAAATGAGCCCAAAACCAAGGTACAGAGCTCCTTGGGGAGTGTCTTACCAACTCTGTAGGCAGAATGCAGGTAGTGCAGGCCCTGTTGGCTGATTGGCTGGCTGTGCTGCTCGTCTTCTGCAGGAAATGGGGTACTGACCAATGGGGCGGGCTGTGAGGACAGGGGAGGCAGAGAGGCTCCCTGCATGGCCTGGATGGTGGGGCCTGAGTGGACGCTGCCTACTAAAAATATCACAAATACAAAGTCAAGAAAAACACCATAGTACACCATTTTTGACACTTATTGTTGCTACTATGTTTTTAGCCTTACTGATGTTTGCATATGGAGTATATCTTTATTATTTGGTCATGCACAATACATACACAATATGATATGGCCTTAAATGCTATCAACACAAACATTTAAATATGTTTCTTTTACGTTAAATGCCTTGCATGGGTTTGTCACACATTTTCAAATATAAATGTAAGAAACTGATACTAAAACATTCTCATGTTCATATACAGTCAAGTGTTTTAACCACAGCTAAGACCTTAGCTATTTTTGTCACAACTTCCAAATAATTTTTTGTCTTCGCCAAATGATTTATTACTATTTATTATTAAATTTAAATTTAAAAACTTTGTGTTAACTTCAAATTATTTTTTCCTCCAAACATAATCTTTCTTAAATGATTTATCCCCATTTATTATATATTATCCTCTGCATTTTGAATTTTTAAGTGAAAATCAAGTATTTTCCTACATTTGATCACTGATCATGTAGATCTTCAATAAAGCTCAGGATAAATTCAAAGGTAATTACATTAAAACAAAGAAAACTGAGGAAAAGTGACTTTTTCCATAAAATATATCATTAACTGAACATAAACCAAGTGTCTACAGCCACTGTCATGTAAAGATGACAAACTGCATTTTACACCAATTATTTACATGGACTGATAGGATTATTGGATCAACAATTATTAAATATTTTAGATTGGTACATTCTTTTTGTCAGTGGTGGATGTTTGGGGGTATATTGGCTAAAAAAATGTTGTCCGTGATCACTAAATCTAAGAGGAAGATGCAGATGTGTCCGTTTAAAACAAAGTCAATGTGTTTTTTTGGTGATGTGAGTGGAGACATGGTGAGCTTAGTCTCAAAGAAAGCTGAAACTGCATCATTATCACAATTTGCCAGACTTAAAATGAGAAGAGGTGAAACTGAAAATATAGATGAGACAATATGTAAACACTGCAAAAACCCATGGTGAAACTGATCCAGGTGTTGCTTTAGCATAGCAATACCAGACCTATTATCCATTCCAACAGAACTGTGCCAGATCTCTTCTGCTCATTAATTTATGTTTAGTGGCAGTTGCTAAAACAGGTAACAGGTGTGTCAGTGCCACCTAGTGGCCTGAAGCTGATACAGCTTCATACCAAACACCAGCCCAAGCCTAGATCAGATCTCCTGTCCTTCAGTGGGACTGTGGAGGTTTCTGTGAGTGTCCTGGGGCCTCATGTACGAAGGGTGCTTACGCCCCAAAACGTGGCATATGCCTTTTTCCACACTCATGTTCAGATGTTCAAAGAGTGACTTGACCATGGAAATGTGCGCTCCTCCATGCCAACTCCACAGCTGGCGTACGCACGTTTCTAGAGCTTTGGAACCTTTGGCGACACTTAGAGGTGATACTGGGACTGTTAATAATGTGAAAAAGTTCATTCCCCTGAGTGATGTGCACATCAGAGATACACAAACGAAGAATTAACACACCGACACGCCATCCTACAACCCCCCCACCCCCGAACCAGAC